>JAUESR010000199.1:2247500-2445000 GCA_030914345.1 Drosophila koepferae
AAATTAATTTAACGTTATTTTAATTTGAGCTTCTGCCATTCCGCTCTAACGAACGTGGCACGAGAGCGCCACCTGTGCAGTAGGGTCTGCCTGGCTGCCTGGCTGATGCTGCTCCCCACAGGGTGCCTCATGTTACGCTCGCCCTCCAGCAGCCGCTATGCGTGTGTATGTGAGTGTGTGTTGGCAACTGCATTTGCTGGTGTTTTCGTCTAGAATTTATCATATTCTATTTTGTTTGTAATACAATATGAGACGCTGTTATTAAAGTTCTACTGCTGTCGTGTCATTTGAGCTCTGCCAGTGCCTAACCCCACCTCTCACACCCTCACACACGACCCCCACCCAGCCCCCTTTGCTGCTTATCAATAGAGGAGAGGACTTTGAGTGGCTGCTAGGCCAGCGTTGTCATTGTGTTTGTAACATAATACCCTGCCCTGCAGAAGACTATTCATATAACTCGGATATAAATGTGCGTGGGCAAGTGTAAGTAAATAGTTGAAGAACCTTGGGCTTACCTCAACTGAATGAATACGTCTGCCTGATTGGTAAAATGGAAATGTACTACATGATTTAATAATGTACTTGAAAATTGTTTGATCAATACTTAAAGAAGCTGTGGAACGTTCTTCAGCTAATTTTAATTATTATTTAAGAAAATCATTAATAAACATGTGAGTGTAGGGCTGCCATCCGTCCTGGAATTCCGGAACATCTCCCGCTTTTGTAGGTAATGTCTCGGAGTCCCTCTTTCACTCTTCTTCGACCAAGTCGCAAACTTAAGAAGTTTTTGTCATATTATAATAATCATTTATGAACTAATACACTGTTTCATTTTGTAGATAATGAACTGGTTCATCATAATATTAACGAACCATTTTTCAGAACTAGTTTATCTTAACATCATCTAAATTTTATATATGTTCATATTTGATATTCCAATTCACATACAATTCAATTCACATACCTCTTCACAAGTAAAGATGATAGACAATTTCGTATCATCTCAAAAATGTATATTATTTCTTAGTAATTTCCCGAAGATCCATTGAAAAAGTAAAAGTTCCCTTTCATAATACTACTCCATAAATTAATTAAAGTACTAGTTGATTGTGTGAAGTTTATCCGCGTCCCAAATAATGTTTGTCAATATCGTTGCTATGTCCATTGACAGTTATTAATATATAAATACCTCAACATTAGCCTTTTGGCTCGAGTGCGCCAAATTTGTCAATATGCAAGGGTCGTCATTGAAGTTCACATGTTTACACTGAGTAAAGTTTAAGAATTTGAATAGATACGATATTAAAGTTCAACTATCTCAAATTAATTGGGGAACTATATCATTTGGCCAATTTTGAAAATGACTTCTATTAGTGAAGAGCTCAAACATATTGATGAAAAAATTGATATATTGAAGAACTGAAAAATAATCTATAATTTTGATAAAGATACTTTTTCAAACAACTGAAAATGGAATGCTTATAAATTTGAATATTTATTTAGCTGCACATAGAGCTGTTATTAACAATCTAAGAACCATTATATAGCTTGCATAAATATAATTTAATTAGCTCAACTGAACTACTCGTCCAATCTAATGGTAATTTACCTTTGAAACTCTAGTATTTCTAGATTTATTATAGATCGAATAACGAATTGCACCTAGGCCAAAGGTAATACGTGGACATATGTAGGTGTTCTTTTCATACATCTATGGCACTGTGAACAACGCATGGAACACCCCACGTGCCTATTTGTTGAGTGTGTCCCTTTTCGCATATCCTTTCGAGACATTGGACCCATACCAGTTCGGTATGGTTCGGTTCTGTTCGGTTTGGCGTGGTCTTGGATTGGCGACGCGTCGCTGTCATAAAGCGGAAACCTTGAAGCGTATCGCCTTACCACAGTCCTATCCAATTGCACCCATGAGACGCGTTAATGTTGCTCTTGTTGTTGTCATTGTTGAGTTTTAATTATGTTGTCTGTTTCGCTTTTCACTCTCCATTAAATTTGTGCCGCTCTCTTTGCAGCAAATGCAGCTCGTAATTATGCCACGGCCATTGAGCCCGGCTAAAAGAAAAACTCCGTTCGATTCCCACACTAAAATAATATTCCATCAGGTTGAAAGTGTTGCATACTTTTTGGGCCAGCTATCGGGGGTGGTTTAAGGGTGTTAAGTACTTATAATACGAGGCTAGTTGATATACCTATCTAGTTACAAAAGCAATAATAATATAATAAATAACTCAAATGTATGCACTATCAAATGTATACTATTATTAACTAGATTACAAATGTATACTATTATTAACTAGCCCTCATTTATTTTTTTATGGGCTCAGCACTTGTTAAATAAATCATAAAAATATATTAAGAATACAATTTAAATATGACAATCAAAACCCATTCAAAATGTATACATATATATGTACATATATCCATTATAATAATTCAGGGCACGGAAGATATATTTTTATTTTCCCATAGAGAAATTCGTGACAAATTTAACGCTAATTAAATATATTAACACATCTTGAGATTTTTCTTAAATGTCTTTTATGAAGAGATATTTCATCTTTCCAATTTCATGTAAAACAATGTGATAAATTTTAAACCAGATCAAGGCTTATATCTTTTTATCTTGGCGTAATGCATTTACGACACTAAAATCAAGGGCGACGGAGTGTATAATTCTCATTCCATGGTCCAAAAACAATCTCTTACCTCTAAAAATATTTGATCTGTTACGGCATGAGTGATATATTTATAAAATATAACTTTTACTATAATATAATTTGTAGTCAAAGAGTCGAAGAGAAGATGCATAACGATATCGATATCGATCAAAACAAATATACTCTTTCCTCATCAAAAGTATTTTTGATGTATATATAAAATAAAAATTTGTGATGGATTATTAGAAGAAACAAAAAAATCAATATATTCAATAAATTTACGTATTTTACACAATTAAATAAATAATTATATAATTAGTAATTATTGAATATTATGTAAAAATTTAAAGTATTTTTCCTAGTCAGTCATTTCACTATTAACCATTCCTTAATCAACATCCGAGAGCATTCCAAATGCAAATTAAAGCGAAATACATACATAAATTCCTAAAAACTTCCGATTTTGATATCAACTTGAGCAAAGTTGCCGACTCAGAGATAAGCCGAGCAGGGCCAAGCACCAATCAAAGCCCAAACTAAAATATGAAAAACAACAAAATACCAACAAGAAAAGAACAAAAAAAAAAAAAAAACCTGAACTCAATCCCAACGCAGATCCATTCATTATAATAATTTTTCTGTTTAATAATATCATTGCGCTCAACTGCAAGCCAACGGCTACAATTTCAATTTACCGATCCGATTACACGTGCAACACCAACAACAACAACAGCTACAAAAATGTTGCTGCGACCGCCGTCAACGTTGCTGCTGTTGCTGTTGTTGTTGTCGTTGTTGTTGCTTTTGTCATTCGCGCGAGTCTCTGGCATTAAATTAATTTTGCTCATTTGGCGAAAAACTCACACACACACACACACACACACACACACGTAAATACAGCCAGAGAGCGCTAGAGAATGTTGATAGAACGAGTGCGATAGACGGAGAGCGCGATAGAGTGAGAGGTGGAGTAGGGCAGGGCGCTTAAGCAGCACAGTGAGCTAACAGGCAAAAGAGGTAAGAAGAGACACTGAGACTCAATGCGAGTAGAGGCAGGCAGTCTGCGTCTATTTGCAGCCCATTCGCCCCGCACCCAAACAAACACACACACACACGCTGTCACAAACATATACACTCACACAAAGAGAGAGAGAGAGAGACTGAGTGTGGTGTGGCACTCGTTCACTCACTCGTTAAAATGATTATAAAAATTTATCAATATAAAATTACCAGCGCTGCTTCGGTTTACAGTTAACTCGCACAATGTTGGGGTAATCGTAATTGCAAGACGTCTACGGCGACGTTGACGCTGACGCTGACTGTGGAGGGGATGCCAACTCCATTTACAAATGCGCTGTGGTGTAACGCTAATTGCAGAGTCCAGGCTCTAAACGCAACAGAACAGTTATTCTGCAATTTTTGTTATCGCAATGTAAACCGAGTCGCAAGCTCCAACTGAATGCAGTGGGTGAGAGCGAGACGAGGTAGGTAGGGGGCAGGATTTACGTCGGTAGGGAGTTTCAATGAGCAACAGAGAACATTTCATTGCAGTTGCATATTTGAAATTTCGAAATGCTCGCAACATGCAAAATTGTAATTGAAACTGAACTGAGCTGAACTCGCTTTATCTTCTTCATATTAAGGATTCGGATTATTGTGTTTTCCTCTGTATTCATTTTGTGCACATATTTCTCGGTCGGATCGGAGCACTGGTTTTTGGCTTTTCCTCGTAACTGGAAACTAATTATGAACTCTTATTTGTTTGGTGTATTATTCAGGAATCCGTTGTGCAATTTTAAAGGTGGAAAATGTATTTAGCCATTTGTAGCCGCAAATAGATTTATGAGTAATAAGCAAACGAAATACGATTTTCGAATAACACTTTGAATGACATGCAGTTGAAAAGCGATAAATCATTTATGACCTTTATATGACCGGGCTTAAATGTGCCAACTATGTATACAAGTTTGTGGAAAGCCTAGATATGGACGAATTCTTCAAGATAATGAAAGCATACCCACACCCAAGTTCCGCAAAATGACTTAGATATCAAGTAAAAATAGGTAAATCAGTTTAATTACTCAACTTTCTATAGCACCGAAATATTGGATGAGCTAGTTTTTTTTTTCCACATATATAGAGCCTCTAAACAAAGTTAGTTGTTAACTTTTGGAGTCCCTAACTTTAAAGCTGTAGACCCTACATTTTACCTGATTTGATACAATATAACACGTAGGGAGAAACGGCCAGGCGAACTAAGTCTTCCAACTTTTTGAGTGAGTTAAAATATGTGAAATATTTGGTTATTTGAAGGAAACTCAAAAAGTGAAATAGAATCGGAACTAGAACTGGAACTAGAACAGTTGACAATTTAACGACTCATAATAATTTTTTTTTTAGATTCGCAAAGATTGTGTGTTATTCACCTTTTTTAGAATAGCATCATTAAATATCTCACAAATAAACCATAAATAACCACAAAATTTCAAATGCAGAACAAAAAAAAAAACAAAAAAAACAAAAACAAAAACAAATAAAACTGAAAATCTGAATAAAATGAAAAAAATATATATGCAAGTGTATATATAGTTAGCATGATCTATGAACAAATTTGAAATCGTTCTTTAAATTTTCTTGATTTTTTTTTGGGTTTTTTGAAAGATTTTTGTTTTTGTTTTTGGCTTTTGGTTTTGCATCCTTGTTATTGAATACTATTTAAAAACAATGTGCAGACAGAAGTAATTAATTATAAATGTGTTTGTTTCGTGCCAAAAAATTAGGTGAGAATTACGCGACATTTACTCGCCCAAGTATGTAGTATCTGTACTATATATGTAAGTATGTGTGTTTGCATTTATGCGTATGTGGGCTTGCTTTCATTCATTCATGAAACTCACCTTTATCTCATCGCTGGGCAGCTCTTTCTTGATCTGAATAACGCCGCCTGCCACAGAGGGGGGCACAACGCCGGCAGCGGCTGCCACATTGCCGTCACGCGAGTTCGATGGGGAAGTTTTGGCCGACATTGCAAACTGGATTCGAGTCGATTCGACTTTGTTAGCCGATGTCAAAGGGGCAACAGACAACTGAAACGCGAAAAATTACGAGTTAGGCGAAAAGCACAATCATTTGAAATTTATTTTGAGTATGTATTTTTGCATTACGCGAGAATTATTAAACACCTATACAATAAAAACAAAACTTTTTGCTTGATTTTCGAATTTGTTCTGAAAATAATCTGCTGAAGTCTTATCGCTTTTATTAATTAGGGCAATACTCGATTTGATCATAATATTATATATGTAGATATCAAAAGATCTTTAAATATATTTTGTTTAACTTAAAATGTACGTCTATAACAAAAATTAATATATAATTTATTAATAAACATCCAACTCATTCAGAATAAATAACTTTGTAAATGCCTTAGATGCTTTTCAAAGTTTTTTAATTCTCTAAGACTTTACAATCCCTTCCAATTTCAATGATCTTGTTCGTTTTTCTAGTTCTTGGAAATACCGCCGTTTGAGAGCACAGAGATATTTATTTTTTTCCCAATCGTAAAGCTAACGATCAATCATGGAATGTATTGCATCTGCTCACATTATGAGCCAAACACGCCCACTTCTACACCGCCCCATAATCCGTTTTCCGTTTGCTTCTGCTGCTTCTTCTTCGTTGTCTCCGTTTTGGGTCCATAATTAATTACAGCCTCTTCTTAATTTTCACTGAGCGCTTTCGATACGCGTCTCACTATCTGTGTGTGTGTGCGTGTGTGTGTGTCTGTGTGTGTTTGTTTGTGTCTATGCTTTGCATATTGTTTCGCATCCATTTGATACGCACGCAAGCAGACGGCGGCAGAGTATTTATATACCCGAACATGTATCTGTAGCTGTAGCTCTGCTCACACACACATACACGTAGCTGTATTTGCGAGCGTGTGTGTGTGTGTGTGTGAGCGTGTTTGGTTCGCGCGCACTTTGGTGTCTTGTAATTTAATACCTCATACGAAACGTTACCACCTATCGCATAACACAGCGAGCATACATATACACACACACTAACACCCTAACACACACACACACATTAACTAAAAAAAATATAATTTACAACAACAAATTCACACAAGAACTAAATGGATTTTTCGACAATAAGAAGTAAATACATTTTGAGCGCCAAAGAAGTAAGGAAATCGGAAAGATTTGACTAGAGGAACATAAGTATATATCGGCATAAATGAAGAATTATCTACAGATGCCCCATATACTACTACTTTGTAAGCGATAAACTTTCAGCAGACTATAATTAATATTCGTTCTATATATTCCGTATATACATTTATATACAGAAATATACGCGTCTTCTTTAACATGATATATCAGTTTTGGATTCATTTCGAAATGTTCACACCAAATATGTTTTTTTTTTTATTTTTCTTTTAATTTGCTTTTTACACCTTTGTTTATTATTGCTTAAAGAGGCTGCTGTATTCGTTTTAATGTGTTTTTCTTTGTTGATCTTTGTTGAGTTTGGGATATTCTTATCTTTCATCTCTTTTCCCTCACTTTGTTAGCTTTCGCAAATAAAACACATTTCTTGTCTCATTCATTCTTCTTTCTTTGAAAAGTATTTCAATTTCAAGGATTATTTTGATATATTGGACGAATCAATTTGAATGTACATATATATGTATTCGAATTGATTTAGCTGAAGTATATAATTTGGTTATTCACTTCAGAAAAAATAAAATTTTTCCAATGCAGCGCGCCCGTCCAATATATGTATATATTCCAAAAATAGCTTTATATTTTCGACATTATGTATATATTTTGTATGCGGCCGTTTCTCACTCACAATTGCCTTTCTTTTTCCGTTTCGTATATTTTAATTTATTTATATTTTATTTCTCTTTTTTGATATGATTTTCCGCTTTACAACAAGCACCGCAACCGAGCGTCAAGGAAAACCATGTCCAATGCTCATTTTCATTTTCACTTTTCACTTTTCACATTTCACATGCACATCGAGGCACGAATACGTTATTCCGAAGACACTTCTCAGTTCAAAAACGTTTTTGAGATTCTTTACGATTCGATTCCCTCGCTAGTCTCGCTCGTCTCGCTTCCTCGACTTCTTTCAATCGTTCGCTCCGAGCGACGTCCGCATGCGGCCGCGTTTCATCAACGTTTGACGCTGGCGGCCACTGCCATGTGAATTTTACTTATCCGCTGTTGGCTAAGCCGCACAGTGGCGCAGCACTCACAATTGCGCTGCGAAAATATTGCAATGGCAATGAGGAATACTTTTATCAGATATCAATCTGATGTTTGGACTACAAATCTGGAAAAATAATATTAATAACAAAATAATATTAATAACACTGTAATATGATTGAATAAATAATTTATTAGAATTATATACTCTAATTTAATGACAATTTATGTACTGTATGTATCATATACGTATACGTATACATATATGTAAGTAAAAACTTCGATAATTTTAAAATACATATTATATAAGGTTAAACAACATATCAAAAGTTGACTAAATACAAAAATAACTCGTAAAGTCAGTTATATATACTATTAGAATAAAAGACTATCAAAAACTGGTATATACAAAAAAAAAAATAAATAAATAAATAAATAAATAAAATAAAAAATAATAATAATGAAAAAATAAGGAAAATAAGGAGATTATAATAACTAAAGTAACAAAATTATTGTATAATTAAATGTAAATAATTTAATTAAAATATAGATTATATTCAATTTAATTCTGTGCTCATAATAATGTATTACGTATGTATATGTATATGTCTATATATATAATGAAAGGCAACCGTAATGCACAAACGTAATCCATGACTGGTATAAGAAATGTCTACTCATGAATATACTTTATATATTATTATTTTTAAACGTTGTATATGATTTTTGTACCAAAACATAATCTTCCGAATATATATGGCACTCTTATAATTGCTGCCAAAATGATGATATTTTCAATTATCATTCTATATTTATATGTCCAATAATTACCTATTGATAAATAAAAAGTCGAATACATTATGTCTATATTAATATTTTAAACATTTCAATACTAAAGTTTGATTAAAGTAACAACAAAATTTATATTTTATTAAACAAATTAAAAAATGTTAGTTTTAGTTTATTAGAGTATTGTATATTGTCCATATAATATAATAAATAATTAAAAATAAAAAGATATTTATATTTGGACTATCAAAAGTATATTATGATTATTGCATATAGTCCATACAATTCCATAGAATTTTGCCAGTTGGTTTCACTGTGCAACTGCTGGGCTCTGCTTCGTGTTTGCTGTTGTGTTGGCCTCTGCTGCGTTTGCGCGCAGCTGTGGGTCCCCTACAGGCGACGACGGCGATTCCTCATTTCGAGTGGCTGTTGTTGATGACGTATTGAATGTAGAGCGTCCCCAAGCGCCCATTACTCGCTCCGTGCGCCCACCCTCACCCTATTCCACCTAGCTGCTTCTGACTCGGATGAGTCAAAGTAATGCTAAGAAGAATTTTCCGTCTCATGAAAACGAAAACGAAAACGAAATGGTTGCGCTCTCTCTCTCTCTCTCTCTCTCTCTCTTTCTCGCCCTCTTTCTCTCTCTCTCTCTCTCTCTCTCTCTCTCTCTCTCTCTCTCTCTCTCTCTCTCTCTCTCTCTCTCTCTATGTCTGTCTTTTGCTATCTCTTAGAGCTGTAGTGGATGCAACTTCGTGAGTGAGTTAAAAATAAATTGCATCGTGTGGCTGCTGCTGGCTGCTTACCTGCTCGATTCAGATACATGTATCTGTATATGTTTACATATATATTTATATGCATATGTTGTTTTTGTTCGTTTTAGAAAATTTATTATTGTGTTATGTCCAATTTGCTTTAATTTATTTACAAATTTCTTCTCTGATAATCGGACTTGCAGCAACGAATTTTGAATTGAAATTAATGTGAGGAAATTCAAGTAAATTGAAAAATTTTTATTGTGCAAGCTAAAAAGATCAAGCTGACATTGATTAAGAAATAAATAGGTTTGAGAAGTGGTTAAAAGCAGCGTAAGACTTGTGCAAAGTTTATATATTTTCCTGATGTATTATCAAAATTATAGAACAGTCCAAGCTCCACAGAGATGGCTCAGCAATTGGGATCTTGCTGCCAATATTGGTAACGGGACAGCTTGATGGCAATGAAAAGCTAGAAAACAGCTGGCAATCGTGCCCTGCGGCGATAGCCAACAATAATGCATGGAGTAGGCAGCTCGTAACAACTACATACATACAAATATAATATTGACATATTTATATACATATGCGTATGGTGCCAGTCGTCGGCGCCCTTTAAGCCATGGTACCTGGAACTGGCACAAGAACAGAACATAAATTGGCCAAGACAGTCGACTGGCTGACTGGGCTAACTTCGCTAACTTGGCTAACTTGGTTGTCGTCTGTTCTTGGGCATGCATCACCACCATCTAGTCTGTGAAAAAGAAAAGAAATAACTAAATGACTTGTTCAAATAGGACATCACTATAGTCAAGAGAAACAGCAGAGATCATGAGAATAAAAATAATTCAAAGCAGCTGCCGTGTCAATCTTAATGGGCGCGCAATGAACAAACAATGCAACAGGAGATAAATTAGGCATTTTAGCAATTTATTTGATTAAATGCATACCAACATGCATCCATACATACATACATACATATGTACATACATACATATGCTTAACTGCTGCATATATAGAGATTCGATTCAAGTGCCAAATTGAATCCTCATTTAATATATTATATGCATAAACGCTGACTAACGCATTTCGTGACAGCCGTTGAAAAATGCATTTGATTGTTTTCTCTGTTTATGTCAATGAAATTATACATATGTACATACATATATACAAATGTTGTTGATTGTTCTTTTCTGTTTTGTTTTGCTTTCAGAATTCTATTTTGGTTGAGTTAAGCATTTTCACGTAGGACAGAACAAGCATGCACATTTAATATGCTTATTTAGTCAAGATCATTTCATGTGACTCCGTGGCGCAACGGTAGCGCGTCTGACTCCAGATCAGAAGGTTGCGTGTTCAAATCACGTCGGGGTCAACTATATGGGCAAGAACAGAATTGTTCAGTATTTTTTATTAATTCATTTATTTTTATTTTCTGTGTTCATAATAGTGAAATATTTATTACATTTTAAAATTAAAAATTAAAGAGCAAATAATAAAGCGAGCAAATAATAAAGCGAGCATTGTTTATTTTTATTTTTAAAATAAACATCCTTATTAATGAATTTATGCATTGTGTAACTTCATTGCATATTTTTTTAGTATGAATACTTATTTATGTATGTGCAAATACATATGTACATATATTCTCTGCCAACACATTTCGTTTTCGCTTTGTGCAGCCAAACGTCACTCTTAAAAGTTACGGAGCGCATGCTCTTAAATCAATGGAGACTCAGCTGTGGCTAAAGCAAGAAACAGCTGTTCGCTGTCAGCTGTTTCAAGTCCACGCGAATAGCAGAAACGTAATGAAAAAGTGAACAGAAATTAACGGTAATAGTTTTCAATAATAAAATAAGTAAATATATCACACAAAAAATGATAAAATGTCAAAATTGCCAAAAGCAGCACTTAGTTTAAAACAGGTGAGTGACAAACGTCATCTGGAGCTTAGTTTTCTCTAGAGCCATTCTATCCCTCTTCCAGTTCATGCTCCGCCAGGAGGTGCTGAAGTTATACAGAGAAATTTGGCGCACCACACGCCTGGTGCCGGACCAGCATAGCCGGCAAGAGCTCCGAGCGTGGGCTCGCCACGACTTCCAGGCCAATCGCAACCAGAGCGACGAGGTGGCCATCAAAATGCTGATGCAGAGCGCGAGGCGCAGTCTGACGGAGCTTCAGACGAGTCTGCAGTTGAGTGGCACGCGGATTAAGTGAGAAAAATGCTTGCATCTTTTATTTGAGCTTCAGAAACTTGACTGCCGCAATCGAATTGCAGCCACGTAAAAAACGATAATAAATAAATAAAGCTTAAAGAGAAAACCTTTGAGGCGCTACAGCAGAGTCTGTGTCTGTTCCTGTGTTCCTGTGTGGAGAAAAGCAGTCTAGCATTTTGGTAGATGTTAACTAGGATGAGAGATGAGCGGAGCGGAGTCATTCACAACAGCGGGCGCAGCAAACTCAGCCAGGCGACCTTCAGGAGAGCCAGTCCAAAGAGCAGTGAGCCGACGCTGGTGATAATCAGCGAGATGAGATCCCGTTTGGCATGCTCCTCGACGCGCCCCACCAGGAAGCTGTGTATCACTGTGCTAGTGATGTGAGCGCCATCGAAGCCGAAGCAGGGAATGGCATTGATCAAAGCTAGCCCAATGCTAAACACAACATTGTATCTTAGCAGCAGCGAAAGGGCATCGGGCCAAGCCGAACTAATGTGTTTATAGCGGGGCACAAAGGCCGAAACGCGCACCGAGCGCAGCACGTCACGTGGCTGGCCCACATACATCACGGGCGGTAGAGACTCCGCGTCCAGACTGTGCCTCTTGAACACCAGAATCCTGGTGGTGTTGCGCAGCATGGGGCGCAAACAGTATCCCTGGGCACACGTACCCGCTCTGCAGTAGCCGCTCGAATCCTCCAGCGTGCGCCGCATGGGCAGGCAAACGTGTTGCGGTATCTCGGCGGGCGCATCTACGGTGGAGTCCTCGATGTACTCGAAGCAGCTGACATTGGGATTGCGCTCGTCGCAGCACTGCAGCCGGCCCTCCGCATTGTGATGAGCTATGTCGATGCTCTCATCATTGAGCCGGATGAAGTCGGAGCTGATGCAGTAGCCCAGCGGCTGCTGCTGCGCCTGCTGCAAGCAGTTCAGCCAGCTGTCCTCGTTGCTGATGGGACAGTCGTTCAGCTGCGTGATTACGTTCTGCACCTGCAGGCCGCGATCGCCTCGCAGCGGCGACTTGGCCGTGAGCTCGGTGACAATCACGTGCTCGTTGTATTGGTACAAGGGGGACATGATCATGCCCAGCGTCGAGATGAGCAGATAGCAAACGCAGGCGAACACAAAATTGTTCCAGATGCCGGCGCACAGAATGCGTAGCTTGCGGAACCAGCGCAAGCTGTTCAGATGATCATGCGAGAGCTCCGTGTAGGCCAACGGTAGGCAGAAGTAGATCTACGGATATGCAAATATTATTTAGACGTGTAATCTTTTGGAGTTTTCTTCGCATCTCCCTATCTCACCCTGAAACCGAAGCCCGTAACTGGCACATCTTCCAGCACGGCGGCGAATGCATGGCCTATTTCATGGAGCAGTGTGCAGAGCACTAATGTGGCTATATAATAGCCGATCTCTTGCAGCGGCAGATTGACTCCGGGCAATAGGATTTCCAGCTGCACAGTTGCCGTGACGGTTGTTGCTGCTGCTCCATCAGCAGCTGGCGTTCCACCATTATTGCCATTGAATATGGTAATGATGAGCAGTATTATGCCAATGGGCAGCAGCAAAAATGACAGTACGACGCCCACGTTGAAGCACTTGACCAGAAAGCTCCTCGTACAGCTGTTGCCGGCAGCGGAGCCCCAGCGTATGAGCATCCGATTGAATGTGCTGGCATTGGAGTGCCAGTGGAGACTCATGAAGTTCACGTTCAGTCCTGTGTTGCGTAAAAAGGCATCGTATGGATAGTGCATGCAGCTCTGTGGGAAGTTTTTAATAATTAAATTTGCTTCGTTAATTTATTCTGATGCCACAGAACACACCTTAAAAAAACGATCAAAAAAGTACATGACGCCATATAAAATCGTCAGCACTGTAAAGAATATTATGGGATCCATTGTGCGCAAGTTTGTTGTGTTGACTTATGTGCTATACTTCAAACGACGCACATTGTTATTGTCACTTAATATTATTGTTGATTTTGTTTTAATGTTCTAACCGAACAGCTGATTGTGCGGCTGCCGGGCTGCCAACTTGCTTTATACTTTGCTCGCATCCACAACGCTTCAGCATGTAATTAACAGTGTAAGAGGTGGATTAAAAGTATAAAACTTGATATCTTTGTAATCAGTTGTATACAAAGCTAATTCATATATTTATTTCATTTTAAATTACAACCAGACATTTTGTAACAAATTTGGATTAATTTTGTACTGCAGTCAAATATGAACTTTGAGTCTTGATGCAATGACGTCACAATTTCCACAGACAGCCACTTTTTTCCAAAAATACCAAAAAGATAAAATAAATAAACAGTGCTGCCAGATTTTAATTTGTGTGTGAAAGAAACAAGCATCTTTTTAAGTTGATTCTACATTTCAATCAATTTTCTCATAAAAGATATTTAAAAAAAAAAAATGCCTAAAGTGCGTCGTAGTCGAAAACCCCCACCAGATGGCTGGGAACTTATTGAACCAACACTGGAAGAGCTGGAGCAGAAGATGCGCGAAGCCGAAACCGAACCACACGAAGGCAAACGCATTACGGAATCACTCTGGCCCATCTTCAAGATACATCACCAGAAGACGCGCTATATCTACGACCTGTACTATCGCCGCAAGGCTATCAGCCGTGAACTATACGATTACTGCCTAAAGGAGAAGATCGCCGATGCCAACTTGATAGCCAAGTGGAAGAAGTCGGGCTACGAAAGCCTCTGTTGTCTGCGGTGCATACAAACGCGCGACACGAATTTCGGTACGAACTGCATCTGCCGCGTGCCAAAGTCCAAGCTGGAAGAGGGACGTATTGTGGAATGTGTCCATTGCGGATGTCGCGGTTGTTCTGGCTGAGGCGTCAATTGGTATATCATATCATATTCATAAAAAATAAATTAAAAATATCGAGCGCCGTCTCAAGCCTTTTCGAGCTCAACGTAAAACTAAACGTAGACATAGAAACAAAGATAAAAATTATATTAAATATTTATCTGAACACTCGTACAATTTTAAGTCTGAGTTGATCTAGGTAAATAGAGAGAAGAAAGCCTACAAAGAAACAACAACGGAAATTGTAAATACACTAATAAACCTTTTCAAAAGACAAAGAAACTTGTAAACATTGAATATACGAATTTCAAGTTTTGATTCTGCAACCGAATCGAAAGGTAAAATCCAAATTATATATAAATGTAAATTGTAGACAAAAGGCAATACGTTGGCCCTTTTATGACTTTTAACAGAGTGTACATATTTAAAATGTAACTACCTGAATAACATATATTTATATGTGTATGTACATACATATGTACAGCAACTGCATAAGCTAAGACTCTCGACTAACGTCTGGAATTGCATTGATAATTACATCGTTATCATTGTTATATTATATGAATATAGAAAGAGTAATAAATTTAATCGCTTTTGATATATATTCACAAAATGCTGCAAATTATAAGTTTTTAATATTGTGGACAAAAGGGAACAGAGCGCATATGTTGTATTTTAATTTTTATCCTTTCCTTTATCCGTTATACTTTCACTGAGTGTTAGAGAGTCGAAATGAAACACTCCACATTTACCGAATTCAAAGATTGAACTGTTTATTCCTTAAAATCCTAGTGCTTATATACCTTAAAAATACTTCCAGGCACTGGAAGGCTATAATTAATTCCATGCACACAAGTGCACAGATGTTTGTCAAGTGTCCCTTTTCGATCGCTAAGCCGTTCTCACGTCTCGCGTTACATTTTTATTACTTGCTGCGTTGGTCGCTGCAGCTAAGGGATGACATGTTTATTACTTGGCTTCAGATAACGCGCAGGTTATCGACTATTGCCTATTTTTTAATATGTTTATTTATGAGTGGCATGTTCATGCTTGAACATACTGCCAGGGGCCTAAAATTTGTGGCTGGGAATTTTTAATTTTTTATTTGGTAACGCGCAGGTTATCCGTAATTTTATATTTATTTGTGTCGCATGTTCATGTTTGAACATACTGCCAGGGGGCCCAAAATTTGTGTGTGCTCAGAACTGCCCTCCTGATGATTGTCCACTCGTCTCTGAAGCGGCTTCTGTGTGGTTGATGGGAGTCCTGTCATCTTCCCGAAGGTTCGTATCATCTTTGTCTTCCTTCATGCGGACCCTCCATTGCTACAAATTCTCATTTCTGAATTTGAGCAAATTTTTTTTTTTTTTTTTTTTGTCCTCTTTGGACTGTAGTTGTCCTATTTGGACTTAAAGTTGACCGTTCCCTTTTTATTTTAGGGATACGGACTTAACCAGCACTACAAATTCTCTTGTTTGAATTTGAGCAATACATTTATATATTATCTGCCTCTTACCTCTGGTGGGGGAGAACAGAAATATATATTAAATGTTTTATCTTAAGCTGAGGTTTTTATAAAAACTCACAGCATTAAGACGCTGGTTCCTTCTCTGTGTCTCTTACCACTGGTGGGGGAAAACAACAGAGAAGGCTCGAAGGACCAAAATGTTATCCTCCGAGTTGTATTTTTTTTTTTTTTTTTTTTTTGAGCCCTAAAATGGAACCCTGAACTCTTTGAGTTCAGATTGAACTCTGGTCCCTTTGGATTCCAAAATTGAACTGTTTATTCCTTAAAATCCTAGTGCTTATATACCTTAAAAATACTTCCAGGCACTGGAAGGCTATAATTAATTCCATGCACACAAGTGCACAGATGTTTGTCAAGTGTCCCTTTTCGATCGCTAAGCCGTTCTCACGTCTCGCGTTACATTTTTATTACTTGCTGCGTTGGTCGCTGCAGCTAAGGGATGACATGTTTATTACTTGGCTTCAGATAACGCGCAGGTTATCGACTATGGCCTATTTTTTAATATGTTTATTTATGAGTGGCATGTTCATGCTTGAACACTGAGATTTCTGTGGCTATAGACATAAGATTCGCGAAATGAAATATTCTCCATTGATTCATGCACATCGTCTAGTTAGTATTAACCATATGGAATAGAAAAAAAAAAAAATTTTATTGATTGAGAGTCTTTCAGTTATTGGATGATGATGGATGAGCTATAACTATTCCAATTCAATGGGTTTGACAATTCCTAACCCAACTCGGTTTGTCACTATATAGCATGGAACTGAATTCGAGTATTGGTGAATATGCTAGTAGTGTTAGGAGCCGTATTCAGTTTCGTTGAAAAATATGCCAAGCCTACAAAATTTGAAATATATTAATATGTTTTTCGGAATCGTGTGTATCACAGTATGCATATTTTGCATGTATTACGAACTAAACGCCTACATTGCCGATACGAAAGCGTCAGCACAGATAATTATGTTTAGCTTTACAATCCTGAACCTGGTCACGTGCTGTCTACTCGTTGTTGGCGCTCATCTGGTAAGGCAAGTAATATCGCCCTCTGCCAAATGAGGTTTAATTCGAAACGTTCTCCTGGAATGCTCTTTGCAGATGCAGCAAAATTATCTGATACCCTGGATGACGTGTTTGCCTCTCACAATTTTGAACTTTAACGTAGTGTTCCTTCTAGTGGTGGAGATGATATGGAGCATTATGACAGCCATGGTGATATGTATGTAAAATGTATAAGTAAATATATATGTAGTATAAAGTCTCCATACCACATCCACCTTATTTTATCCTGCTTTCAGCAATTTTAATGTGGCTGTTTGTTTTGAAAATGTTCTTAGTTATACTACAGCAAAAGCGCAAATTACAAAATCAAATGCCCGTTGCGAACTTGATCTCCTATCAACTTTCCGGGGTTTCCTGACCTAAGCGGCCAAAAGTGCAGAGCAAAACAAAAAGGAAACGCAACGAATCAAGTCTGTCGCGCTCTCACTCACACTCTCACGCAGCCCGGACAGCCATCGCTGTCTCGCACACTCATCGGACATTGCGTCGCAACTCAACCTCACCACGCCACCTCCGAGTTGAAGTTGAATTCGGTACATGGCCTGCTTTGAGTCGAATCGTTTCCAAGGCATCGAGAGGACACACGGCAGGACAGTATTACGCCGAGCACCGAGCGAAGCACATCGAAGACACAACAAAAGAAACTCAAATTCTCAGAAAAGTTGTTACAGATATAAGTAAAGGATCAGATGGAACAATAAATTAAATTATTCCGAAAACTACTGAAACGTGCACTGTAAATGTTATAAATGTTATACAGGCAACAATAGACTTATGCACGACACTGTAAATCCACTATCGACTTCATTCCGATCGGGCGATGTGCAACAAAAGAAATGTTTTTTTTTTGTATCGATTTGTAGCAGAAATTCTTCAGTTCAGCTGAGACACAGATAGTGTGTGTGTGTGTGTGCGTATGTGTATGTATGTACATGTGTGTGTGTGTGTGTGTGTGTGAGTGTGCCATGCAGCAGCGGAAACAGCAGGAAAACTCACTGACAAAATGACGCAAATGCGCTTTACAAAATCAAATTAAACTTTCAAAGCAACAACAACAAATCACACAAGTTCCTGCAAAGCCTTAACGAAAACACAAATAAATCAAAGAAAATAAAATTAATATTTATAAATAGATAAATAATATTTATAAATAGATAAATAAATAAAACATAATAATTATTGTACAGGAATTCAGTGCCAAAGCCTAAGCCAGAACGTCTCTCCCCTTACGCATCCGTCGTGTGCGCTAAACGTTATCATTCCGGAAATTGGGCCAACTTTTGGCTGCTGCTGCTACTGCTGCTGCTGCTGCAGCTGTGCTCCTTTGTGCTGTCCGCGTGTGGCCCCATCGAGCTAAACCAATGCATTTGAGTGCACAACAACAACGCCCCAAGCAACAACAACAACAACGCGAGCAACAAGAGATACACCAGCGAAGGCGCCTCACATACCGTAAGGGACGGCCATGTCATCCCTGCAGCGCGAATGGCATTTACAGGTGACCGAATCTCTAATCTCTACTGATTAGTTCCCACTCGAACTCCGAAGCATGTTTACATTGCGCTTCTGTGCTATGTGTGACAGCTAAGGTCAAGAAACGCGCCTAATTTATGAGTCGCAGGCTGTCCCGAGTGTGGGCCAAGCGCAAACACATTGAGGTAGTTTGAGGTCGCTTGGCAGGCACTCGGTTTGGTGAGCATGCGCCAAACCCAGCCCCGCATTAGCCACTCTCGCACACGACAACAAAGCGACTCACTCGAGTGCGCGTAAACAATGGAGTAGCTAATGCTACTCAAATGCTGCGAGTGGGTCAAAGCCGGATGTAATACATGTGTGTGTGGCAATGAAATTAGGAAGAAGGGCGGGGAGCGGACGGGGAGATAGTCACAAAGGATGGGACACAATGTGCAATCTAGCTTCTATCAACTGTGAATTAACAATGCAAAATCATATATTCAATATATATATATAAATCAATTCCAATTGTAACTCAGTCCTGAGCCTTTTCTACGACTCAATGAATGGGAAGCAGTAAAACGAGCTAAAGGAAAAATCCTCAGTTTGTCGTGAATCAAATTAAATATATTTTTAAGCAAAATGCCATTTCTTGTGGCAGAAGTACGTGAATATGCCTTATGCACCGTCAGTCAAGTCGTCAATTGCCTGACTGCTTACCAATCGGCTTATAACCTCTTGGAATCAAGAGCTATCCCGCACTAACTTTCAAAGTGGATCGCTAGCATATGCTCCAACTGAGCATTGTTATCTGTGTTTTTCTTTTCCAAGCATTTATGCTGCTGTACATTTCGTATACTCCCTACCTTGACTTTTCCGACAGTTCCAGCCAAGGCGGCTCTTTCTCGTGATCACTCTTCAACGCTTTGCGACTATTGGTAAGCTGTAACCATTTGAGAATTATTTCATCGAAGCCTTTCCAATGAGAGCAAAAGCGAGTGCAGCCGGCGTCCAATGGCGCCGGCGGCTGTGTCAAAATAATTTGTACAACTTTTAAATTATACAATTATCAAATTATAAAAATCTTTTAAGAGTCTCGTTAATCAGCATGAAATAGAGAGCAATACTTTTCTTTAAAACGTAATACTGAAATCCTTCACTTATTTCGAGACAACCTATTTGATACAGATTTCAATCCATATCAATGTTAATTCCCTAGAGGCTTGCAACAAGTTAGGCTCTAGCAAATCCCTATCCACGCCCAAATTGACAGGACAACCAACTGCTGAACCACCCATTCCAGCCGAGCCGCCCAGCCAGTAGCCCGCGCTGAGTCAAGCCAAAGTTCTTTTTCATTTCATTAGATTGCGTCAGGACCTTGAGTTGTTGCGAAATTGAAAATGTAACAGAACATTGGCACTTGAACGGAACTCGAGTGCGCGGCCCATGGCCCACGGCCAATGCTCCGCCCACTCGCACTGCCACGCCGACGTACACGCCCACTGACACACCCTCCTCCTCGAAGCATGTACTGTGCGCTTCCTGGCAATTTAAGCCAAATTCCTGCTGACAGGCGACAGCCCTTGGCTCAGTGTACGACAATGGGGATAAAGCTTTGACATCTGGCAAGGTCAAAGGGCGTGGATGCTGCCACACAGTGTTGCCACACGCTGCCTGCATGGCTGGGCTCATTAGCTATCAGCTTTGCCATCGGTTGCATGTTTTCCTGCGCATGTTCCTCAGCGCCATCAACATGTGGCATGCAACTATTAGGGGCACGTTGCCGCCCATTGACACATGCCACTGCCATGAGTCACTTGATGCAAGCCACGCGCCTTCAGGTCGACTTCAATTAAAAGCAAAACAAAATATATATGTATATATGCTTGACGCCTTCATTTGTACGCGCTGTCGTATACGTAATGCGTCTAAACCCGATTACGTATGCGACGCGTGGGCCACCCGAGTGAGCAGCAGACTTCATTAGGCAGAGGCAGCTGCTTAGCTGTGCAAGTGATTGCTAAACGAGTCTTCTACATCTTTAATAGGCACTGCGAATTTTAAGTGCCAAAATGTAGTTTATTTTATTTATGTGAGTTTATGTAGTTTATTTTTATTTGATAACAACAAACAAAATATTAATAAGCTACTAATTTATTATAATTATTATTTTTTTCTAATCAACAAAAACTCATGATCATTAATAAATTTATTAAAAACTAAAAAAAAAAAAACTTCCCTCACATTGACCCCGACGTGATTTGAACACGCAACCTTCTGATCTGGAGTCAGACGCGCTACCGTTGCGCCACGGAGTCACATGCATTGCTTCGGCGCTAAATGTACATTTGAATATGATGTGTGTCTGGCGTTAGAAATCCAATTTTATTGATTTATTGGCAAAAACATTTGCTGCTCTTACAATAAACGTAAATTATTTGTAAGACGAAGCAAATTAATGCAAGTAAAATAATTATTGGTTATAATAAAAAAGAAAAAAAGAACTCTGCCGTATATGTGGCACAATAAAGAACAACATATAAATGCAACAACAGTACAACAATACACACATATTTAATCTGTAAGTCGTGAAGCTTTAAAGCTCTGTTAGAAAATAATTGTTGGAGTACATCAAAAACCAGTTTATATTTGTATGCTCTCCCAAAAAAAGAACAGTAAACAAATACGAAAAATTCATATATACGTATACATTAATTTCATATATTTATATATTTGATAGATATATAGTACATTTATATACTTTATGACTGCTAAATGTAAATAGAGTATAGTCAATTGATTATGTATGTATGTATTCATATAAGAAATGCAGATTTGTTTGCTTAAAGCTTTCGATAAGATAATAATTCTTGTTATAAGTTTTGCCTAAAAGATGCTTATATATATATATTATATGGCGAATAGCTGTTTACATTGGAGGGAAGGGAGAGTTCTTCTGCAACTCAGTTGGAATTGCCTTCAATTTTTCATATTCTGCACCTCAGTCTATTATTTTGTTTGGGTTATTTCTTATCAGATGTGTACCTGAGACACTCCCACGACTTCCCTCTGTCGTGCATTTGACCCTGAAAAACTTGCAACTGGCAATTGGGAAATGGGGAAAACGGTGGGGAAAACCTGAGAAGCAAATGGGGAAATGGAAAATAACTATACGTCATGCCAGCTCACACAGCATGCGAATGACGATATTTAAGGGGACTGCGGCCGTTGTGGGCGGAGCTAGTGACTAATAACAACAAAGGAGCATCGATTTAACAAAAAACTAACTTTCTAGCAACAACAACAACAACAGCAAAAACAACAAATGGCAAATATTTGTAGTTGCGGATAATTACTATACAAATATGTATGGCGAAGACGTTGCCGAAGGCAATGAATGGATGGCTTTAAGCATATAATAGAGAGGTGTGTCTTCGTGTGTGTGTGAGTTGTTTAGTTGGCGGGTTTGTTTGCCAAAGGATTAAGCCAATTAAGGGATAATTTATGGCATGCATTGAAATGCTGAGTCATGGTACATTTACTACAAAATAAACGAATTCGTACATTATTAATTAGTAATTAAATTACATCAACAACATTATTATACCCTGAACCCATTGAAAATGGGAATTCAGGGTATAATGGTTTTGTGAAAATGTATGTAACAGGCAGAAGGCGACGTCGCAAACCCAACAAAATAGAAGAGAAGACTGGAGACTAGAAGAAGAGAAGACTATGTTCGTAAAGAAGAAGAGAAGACTAGAGCCTTCTTACTTGTTTTTACTTGCTGCTATTAATAATTTAACCTATTGACTGTTAAATGAATTTGGAAATTTAGACATTACAGAAGTTAAATATATTTTAAAATGATTTATTGCTTATCAAACGAATTCTTTCAAATAAGTTTTACAAATCTAACTAGCTTTTTCATTCCATTTGAATTACTGATCAGATATATGTAGTGCGAATCAATAAATCCAAAAATAGTTAACGATCCAAGTTCGATAAACATAATATATAAGCTTTTAATTTTAAATTTGATGATTTCATTTGAAAAATGTGATAATAATATTTATGATTTCAACGGTTTTCGTGGGCATAAATATATAATTTTAACACACTATAATCTCAAGGAGTCTACAGATTTACCTCAACAACTGCGGAGTCTATAGTTATCTGTCGATCATACACATTATGATTTAACCTGTAAAGGTTAAGTGATTTTCACTTTGGGTTTTGCTTAAAACTATTTACAATGTTCCCCAATTTGTCACTAACCCTACGGGCGCATATATTTGTTTATTTATTTATTAAAACATATAGTATTAAGTTTTGATTTATTAACAAGAGTTTACATTCGAAAGTATATAGACAATTAAATAAGAATTCTCTCTTATCAATTTACTTGGTACGTCCATATAGGAAATACCTTCACAGTTAATAAGCTTTGGGATTGAAAGAGTGGATATTGCATTGAAGATAATCGAGATGAGATAAGATGTTGATTCAATAATAGATTTGATTCAGTTCACAATAAATAATAAGCCAGTATCTTGATTCGAAACTGTTTACGGCCTTGACAGCGGTTGGTAGCAAATATCGAACACTATTTATAGAGCTATGGCAACGGAGAGTTAATCAAATAACATTCGAGAGCCATTCGGTGATATCGTACGCGGTTTGCGTGACATTGAGATATTAATTGAAATAATAATAATAATAAGGGTAAAGGATCTAAGGATAATTTTTGACATTTGATTTCCATGTCTGTTTTGCAGGGTTCACGGGGATCGGTTTACTGCGCGAGTGAACCGGACCCAGCTGGTAGAGTCCAGTACGAGTCGGGAGGGCTCGTTCTCAACGAGACGGCGGAACAATGCGGCGATACCGGCGACGCTGGCTGCGGTGCTGCCGGCCAGGCCACGAGCGGCTCGCTGTTCTCGGTTGTCTCTGCACCACCTGCACCGATGCCCACTGTGGCCCTGGCCCAGCTGGATGTCAAGCAAATGGAGGCGCTATGCGTGCCGTCGCCCTCGCCGTGTGCCTCGCCAGCGCTGCGACCCGCCACACTCAGCTTGGATGCCCCCTGTTGCCCGCGCACGCTGCACGCCAGTCTGCTGGAGCATCAGATCTCCGAGCTGGAAGAGGACGACAATGAGAACCTATTGACCGTGTCCAGCATAACGGCTCGCCCGCTGATAGCCAAATCGCACGAGTTGCGCAGCAGCCGCAAGCAGCAGCAGTCGACAGGCACGGCTCGCAGCAAGTGCCTGAAGCGCGCCAAAGAGCTGGAGCGACCGCCGGCTCGTCGCAGCAAGCAACTTGCCAAGGATCGCGACTCATCCACCAGCACAACGGAGAGCAGCGGCGGCTGTGCTGCCGAGCCCCCCGACGGCGGCTACGGCTGGTTCATCGTCTTCGGCGCATTCTCAGTACAGTTCTGGGTCGCCGGGCTGGTCAAGTCGTATGGCGTACTCTACGTGGAGATTATGGAAACTTTTCCCAGTTCCACGGCCACAGTGGCCTCCTGGATACCAGCCATCCTCTCTGCGCTCTGCCTTGTGCTCGCTCCCCTCTCGAGCGCGCTCTGCCAACGCTTCTCCTGCCGCTCCGTTGTCTTTGTGGGCGGCATCTTTTGTTCCCTCGGCATGGTGCTCAGCTATTTCGCCACCAGTCTGCTGCACTTGCTCTTCACGTTCGGTATTCTAACAGGTGAGCGAATAATCTATCGCCTACTTTTAGAGATCTTAATTAATTATTTAGAATAACGAATACTAATTTATTAGACTTAAGTAATTGCTGAGCTGGTTCAATTACTTGCAATTAGAATAAGAGCTCTAGCTCCAAAATATTTTAGGATATACATAGTAGTAGGTTTCTTTCCAAGAGGCATATATAAAATATTTTTGACAAATTAATGGAGGTGAATATCCTTCAATTTTGTATTTCTAATTGTAAAACTAAAGAAGAGACTATTTTTACTGATTGGTGTAGTAAGTTAGTAAACCTGAATAATTTTGGTCAATCCTTAGAATAAGTCTAGAATGACGGTTTTATAAAATTTTAGTCTTTCGGTACAGATCGAATAGATTATTTTCGGTATATACATTTTCACCATATTTACTGCGATCCGTTGTATGCAACATTTCAAGTTCACAGTAAGAGTATTTCTGAAATACTTTCAGTTGACTTGTTTATGTAAAAAGCTTAATTACTTAAGTAATTGAATTTATATAAAATAAAAGGAAGTTGACAACTTATTTTATTTAAAGAAATTTTTTATTTTATATAAATCCAATTAATTGAGTAATAAACCTATTCAAATATGGAATGAGTTTCTGTAGCTCTAATTACATATATACAAGTAATTAAAGTGGATAGGTGCACTACTTAAGGAATTAAACTAATTAAATTTGGAATAATTTCATATAGATACAATTCTATAATAATGATAAAGTAGTTATTGTTTTCAGATTTTTCATGAATTTAAACAGTTACAATTACACAAGATAATATATATCATATCACCTAAGTAATTAAATAATTTGGATAGATTTTAGAGTAATTGCTTATTTACTTTGTTTTGTATTGTATTAATTATTGGGTATTCTAGGAATAGGTGGTGGTCTGTCGACGACCCCAGGCATTGTGATTGTCTCGCAATATTTTGACAAGCATCGCGCCATGGCCAACGGGATCTGTGTGTCGGGCACGGCAGCTGGCAGCTTTGTGCTGCCCATATTGATAAAGCACCTGGCGGAGAGCTGTGGGTTCCATGGCACGATACTCATACTGGGCGGCTGCATGCTGCATGTGTGTGTGTCGGCGACTCTGTACCGGCCCCTCAGCGACTATGCCGAGCAGGCGCAGGCGCAGGATGCGGCTGGCAAGCCCAACAGTGATGACATCAATCCCAGCACTACGGGCATGCTGACGACATCCACGTACTTGGGCACCTGTGAGGTGGGCGCCAATGAGCTCAACGACAAGTTCATAGAGCATTTGTTTCTGGAGGAGTGCAAGAACCACCTCAACTACTACGCCAGCAAGCAGCCAGGTAAGTTACTCTGCCAAGTCAAAGCCTATTACCTCCGTTGTCTATTGCTCGCCAGCTCAAGACAAGTCGGCGCAGGAGAGCGATGACGAGGTGAAGGACATCATTGGGGAAACTACCTTTATAAAGCCCATGAAAAAGGTGCGCAGCTCCGGTCTCCTGCACTCCGTGGAGGACCTGAGCACAGACTCCACTTGGGTCTACCGCAAGCACTCAGGCACCGACTCGAATCGCGGCAGTCGGCGACGTCGCAACGTCTTCGCCAATGACGAGACCATCAGCAAGATCCACGCCCATCTCGAGAAGCCGCTCTCCCCACCGAGCGTGGTAAGCCGCGGTCTCAGCAAAAGCATGGAAATACCCACGCCGGTCAGCAATCTCAGCGATCTGAAGCAACAGCCATCAGATGCAAGTATTCTGGACTCCCACCTCCTGGAGTCCACGGTCGTCTTTGACGACGACGATGATGACAACGATGCTGTCGACGAGGACGACGACGACGAACGCCAGCTGAAGCGCAGCTGTTGCGCACGCATTGAGATGTATCTAGACCTCAGTCTGCTGCAGGAGCCCCGATTCATCCTGATGTGCCTGTCCGTAACGCTCATGTCTGTCGGCTGTCCCTATATGCTCTACTATCTGCCCGCGCATGTCATATCTATCGGTGCGTTTACAACCGAGACATCATTCCACATTACCTGTTTAAGTGAACTTTATAGTAAATGATATATGGGTTACAATAGAACAGGATAGTAAGCTAAAAGGATAAAAAGTCCTTGATATATAATTATGGAGTGATTGAGAGTGTAAGTGAGAAGTGATCGACTTTCTTCATATATCCATATTATAGATATATATAGACAGCCTATCTGTATAACAGTCTACGTGTCTATAACTAACTAACCCTCAATTGAATACAAAAGCAAGTATTATATAATGACTTTTCCTATGTCAATATTCATCTATACTATTCCAATCTATATAAAATATTCTATGACTATTAGGCGTATATGAGGCAACAATAGAAGGTGCACTTCTGTACTTAGACCTAGAAATATTTATATAATTTTTAGGGATGTTACAGTATTACTGGCTTCATTTTCCTATTTCATATCAAGTTAGAAACTATTCAAATCCCATATATTGTTTTTAATTAGCTTTAAAGATTGTTGTTTCTATTAAGGAATTGATATTATTATGATATTAAAATATATATCATAAACTCTTCTTCTTTCTTTCTCTAGGTTACAATAAAAGCGAAGCGGGGTATTTGGTGGCCATCAGTGCTGTGCTGGATCTGTGTGGACGTCTAGGCCTGGGTTGGCTGTCGGATCTGCAGCTCTTTGATCGGAAGAAGACCTATACACTATGGTAGGTAAACTGAATTTTGTACTTAATTGCTTCTTTAACTATTTTAAAATAATAACTTAAATCTTTTTAGTATATGTATTGTTTATTTAATGTTCTACGTATTAATAATGCAATGCATAGAATTTTTGAATTTAAAAATTAATTTTCTGTACTTTATTAAAACTATTTTCACGTGATAGTTTCTTCATTTGTTTTTTTTTTTTTTTTTTTTTTTTTTTTTTTTTTTTTTTTTGTATTCACATATTTTTAATTAGTTTTCTACTCTTATGAACTTCACACTTAATTTCATATTTCTATTGTAGCATCTTGGGCGCTGGCCTGGCCGTTCTAACAATACCCTTTGCCAGGACCTTGGTATTGGTGGGTCTGTCAGCGGCCGTATACGGACTATGTCTGGGCAGCTGGTATGTGCTGATGCCCGTGCTGCTGGCGGATGTCTTTGGCACGGATCGTATTAGCTCCAGCTATGGCTTGGTGCGCATGTTCCAGAGCATAGGGGCCATATCGGTGCCGCCGTTGGCGGGTCTGCTGCGGGATCTGTCCGGGGACTATGAGATCTGTTTCTACTGCATGGGCTCCTGCATGGCCTTGGGATGTACGCCCCTGGTGGTGTGGTCCATACTGGAGGCACGCAATCATCGGCTGTTCGTGCAGCACGAGGAGGACGAGTGCGAGGCCTAAGGCATACACTTAGTTCAGTTTGTTGCTTAGCAGAGTTATAAAGAAATATTTGTTTGTTGTTCGTGTTTTTAGTAGCCGTTGCAGTTACACCAAGATATATTTTCCAAACCAGTACAAATACACAAATACTAAAGAGAAAATTGAAAAATAATAGGAAAAGATAAATACCCTGAGTTCGAATGCCTCACCGATATCGTTGATACTCTTACTGATAATACTCTAACACAAGGAAACAAAAGCAACATTTACTTTACTCAGCGCTCACACACTTTCCATCCATTGCACAGCACAACAGGCAGCACTTAAATGCAGTCCTAAGTTCGTCACGTCTTTATATAGTATAACATACCTATAGTATATCATCTGCCTGTTCATCCTATGAGATATTTGCAACAATTGTGAATTCAATAATGTTGCCTCAAAAACATGAAAAGCACCGAAAGTTGCGCAAAGAACTGAGTTAACAAGACATGAACACCAAAAAATGAGAAAACAAATGAAACCTATATATGTATATATGAATCGATATAAAGTAATTATAATAATCGATAAATTTACTGTCTGTATTTGAATGCCCAAAATACACGATAAGTAACTATATTTAGCTGTAGGTTTACACGATGAACATCGTCGACATCATCAAACAATTTCCAGTGGTTTTTACTCTTCTTTATTATTATTATTATTTTTTTGTGAACCAGGAAGCGCAGAGAGAGGCTCTTATTGCTAAGCGTTGAACACTTGATTCGAACACCTCATTCTTAGGACATCCTACAGCATTACATTAATGTAATCGTACAATAGTTGTTGTGAGAAATTTACGCAAAACAAGAAAATTTATCAAAAAATAAATAAACTTTAAAATTGAATGTTTTAATTGATATTTATTAATAGTAACCAAAATGTGGAACCCCAATCTCCTTTACTCATCATCAGAAGAAGAAGCATAAAAAAGAAAGGATAAATCCAAATGAAAGCATTCAATGTAAATAGCGATACCTTTAACTTATAAGTAATCCTAATAACTATTATTTCTGGTCCTCATGTGGCTTTATCAAGTGTAAATTCCATGTATTCATACCTAAACTCAACTTAACTTAGCCGAAAAGAGAAAGCTTCAAGAATCTCCTTTTCATTTTTCCAGTTGATCAACTTTATATTATCTTAATTTCGAAATCTCCTATCCCAACAAATTACATAAATACAGTAGAATTATAACGACACTTAAGGGATCGTCGCTATTATGTATAATATATATATAATATATGTAAGTTTGTTGTGGATCAGTAGTAGAGAAATGTATGTTCTGCGATTATCCGGCTTAGGTGAGGATGGTGGTTTCCGTTTCCGGTGGCGTGATCACAACAACAACGTAAGTGATAAGGAAATGATGACTCGGCAAAAATATGGCACAAGATCACACGATGAATCAGCAAGAACATAAGCAAAAATATGGCTCTAGGTCAACGCATATAAATTAAATATATACATAATGTATATGTTGAATATGTCTGCAAAACCAAGGCCACATACGAGATATATATTTATATGTATACATATCTTATAATTTCGATAAGGCACATTTTGTAAATCTACGAGAGGTTTAGAAAGGTTTTACATTTTTTTGTAAGATTAGTTCATTAGCAAACGCTATTAGAGTGTGGTGCTATTGAAGAATGTTGCGATATTGTGAAGCGTGTAATCTGCTTCTGAATAGAATTCTATTTATCACTCACGTCGTTGTTGTTGTTGTTGTTGTTGCTCTGATCAACCAACCGGAAACGGATACCACCACCTTTATATACACCGGAAGATCGCAGAGCATACATTTCTCTACAACTCGGATCAGCAGTTTTCTCGCAATAACCGAACAAACGCTATAAGTAAAGTCGTTGTAATATAATTTAAAATAATTTGAACAGTATAGATAGTTTCTTAATTTTTTTTTTTTACCTAAGTAGTACACATAGGGGAACAACTTACGATATGCTGACACGTTTTCTTCTGCCTATAACAAACCCAACTTACCCCGAGCTCCTTGAGATAATGGATTATATGAAAAATTACTCAAAATGCATAATATTTTATGGAGTTTCACAATAATTATAGCATTTGATTTCTTGCTGCCAAAAGTCGTCAGCCCCAACAATACATTAATTATGCAGTCTCTAAAATTTGAAGAAGAAACGTGAATGGAATACAAAATCAACTCTTAACAATGACCATAATTATTCGGGGCAGTAATGTAAGTCATGGTCATAGATACAATTTACAGTTAGACGTGAATCAATTTATATGGCCAAAAGAAAACACTGAAAAATCTTAGACTTGGGCAATTTGATTAATATCAAGCACTCCAGCATTTTAAAAGCAAAAACAAATATCTATATAGAAAATTCGATAGAAACTCTTTATTATATCTAATATATGGTGTAATCGCAATGCTTTATACCGATCATTGTTGCTGTTGCGTTGAACTGAAGTGTGGCTGCATTCTAATTGCTATATCCGATGTGATATTACGCGGCATAGATGGATTTCTTCTGGATCGTAAGTGAATCAATTCACGACAGCCAAAACTTTAATTCAGTTACATTCGCACACCCCATACCCAGGTAACTCGCTGATGGGCTACACTGCATTGGTCGTCACCGGAATATATCTTATCTCCTGTATTATTCTCCTAATTGGAGCTCTCCTAGTGGGTATTGCCTTCAATGTGACCACATATCTCATCAGACTTTCAAATCTCAACAGGGCATTCGCTATCTCCTCTTGCCGTATATATTCGTTGTCATGGTGCATGTCATCATCCTGATATGGGAATGCGCCTTTGTCCTCATGGTGGATGACTTCTACGACTTTATTGTGTTTGATGTCATTCAAGCAGGTAAACAGATATTTATTTATTATATATCTATAGAACACTTCCCATTCCCATTTTGCTTCCAGTGCTCAGCTTGTACTTTTGCCTTGTTGTCTACTCCTATTACGATACTATATAAAGCCGGACGCAGCTCTTAATTATTTGGTATATTTTATATTATTTGGTATGTTTTATATTTTGAACGTGAAGGTCGCTGAATTAAAAGCTATCTAATGTAATCAAGTCTTATCTAATCAAAATAGTCTAATCTGATGTAAGAAATATCAGTGATAGTATAATATTGCTTTAGTCATTCAATGATTAATATATATAAACAGCAAAAGACACTCTAATCGGGGAGCCCCAAAAGAATGTACCCTGCACACCAACTGATCTAGGATTTTTAATAAAGTCAGTCAAGAGAAGCTTGTACAGACAAATATAAAGATCATTTGTTCATCTTTATTGAACAATTTGTCAATTTAGAAATAATTCAAACTTATTCAGATTTTATAAAATGCATTTGAATCTAATTTGAATTCGACTCGATCTTTAACGATATGCGAGATATAAATTTATAGCTGAATTCTGATGAGGTCTATAAAGGGGATATTATCTGCGGGATATTATGGCTTAATCGACTCAATTCGTCATCTTGGTATATATATATACTTACATGTTACATACAAATGCTCCACAATAACTATTTAGTACTATCTGTACTGAAGAGCTGAAAAACTATGTAGAATTAAGAGCTGTATAAAGACTCGATATCTGCCTCATTACTTTGAATATTGTATATCGTTTAATATCAAGAAACTCAACTTGAACGTTGCAATTACATATAAATAATATTTACATATGTATGTGTGTATAAGAGTCTTTGGACGGCACGAAATCTTTAGGATCTTTAGAACTGCTCCAGAGTGCGCGGTGCTGCTGGTGCACCGTACTCATCGGCTGGCACGGCGGCAACGGCAGGGGGTCCATATTGGGGGGCAGGCTTTGGCTGCTGTTTGTATTTGATGAAGTAAACCTCCGGCTTGCTGGGCTCCGTGGGTGCGGGCGATGGCAGGATGACAGGCAGTTGCTCCTCGGGCTTCTTGACCAGCACATAGACCAAGGTCTTGTGCTCATCCTGCACTGGCGGTGGCAGCACCTGGCGCACTGGTGTGGGCGGGTTCGGCGCCTTGATGAAGATGATCTTGTAGTGCTTCTTGGGCACCGACGTTTGGATTGGCGACGCGGCTGGATACAGCTCCGGCTCCTCGGGCGGCACATGAACATACACGTTCTTGGTGACGATAGCCTCGGCTGTGGGCGCTGCCGGCGGTCCGTAGAATGCAGCGGGCGGTCCATAAACAGGCAGCGGTTGCGCTGGCTGTGGTGGTCCATATTCCTTTTGTGGTGCTGGCGGCGGAGGTGCCCCATATCGTGACCTGGGCGGCTCCGGGCGTGCCACAACGATGGCCACATATGCCACCAGGACTAAAAGTATCGCTACCTGCGTTTTCATTGTTGGATCTGCTCGTCGTTGGCTCACACTTGAATGATTCAATTCGGCCAGATTGCTGGGGCATTTTATATGAGCGCGCCGCCACAATTTTGATTTTGATCGTGTTTGTATAGCCCCTGGCAGCCCTTTGCATAATATTTCTGATTACCTCCCAATGCAATCGTTACGGAGGCGTTGCCGTCGTCATCGTCGTTACTCACTTTGCATACAAATGAGCCCGAATTGTTTAGCGCATTTTGTACCCAATTTCGTTTTCGATATTTCAATACTGAAAACGAAATTGCAAACACAAACAGTAGCTGCCCACCCCTCCACGACCCCGCCCCCACGTGCTGTATGTGATGTTCACTGTTGACTGTTGTTGAGCCGGGCACGTTCTCTGCCTTTCCTGGACTTCCCGGCCTTATTTAAATTTTTTTTTTTTTTTTTTTTGCGGTATTTGCCAAAAACAATTAAGAGAAAAATAAAACTGAGTTGCGTTACGTACAACTGTTATTTATGACATAACACCTGTATGGGTAGTGCTCGAAACTACCGTTGCTAGGCCATGGACGGTCATTGGAACCGATTTTCCGACTGATTGACGTGAGGTTTCTTATACTCTAGGTATAAGCCGGGTATAACGTTTTCGTGGAAATGCAGGCTACCACCAGAAAGAGTCTAATTCGATTACTAAAGTAAATGTTCTTTGTGCTTTTATTCATCAACAGCTAAGCCGATTTGTCGATCTGACCATCCATCGACTTTGTGTGACTCACATGCCATACAAGTTATGAAAGTAAGCGTAACAAGTAAGAAAGCTCTAGCCGAGACAGCTCGACTACGAGAACCCTTCTTCGAACGAATAATATTTCACACATGCACGCAGCCATACGCTGATATACATATGTACATACGTGTCCGGAGCGCACTGTATGTGATTGTTGCTGCGTACTGCACGTGTGCGCTGTGTGTGTGTGTGTTGATGTATATGGGAATTCTGGTGTTCACCAGAATTCCTAATTTCATCATATCAATAATGTTGCTCAGTCGCTAATTGCGCTCTGATTGGTTCTTTGCATTTTGTCGCTTTAAGAAGTACCGTTTTAGCGAGACGACAGCGCTACAACGCTGTCGTTGAGTGTGGTTCGGAGCTATGCAGAAGAATAGCACTAGCATTGAGAAGCAGTTTAGAAATAAACGTAGAAGCATAAGCACCGAAACTCGATTCGCTAAGTACGCTATTATGGACCAAATGAATTCAATTCCGAAGTTGGATCGGCGCCACCCCCTATATTTACTGAAGAACAGTGACGCGTAATTTTGCAAATGCAAAATCAAAATATGTTGGAGTTTGCAAAAACAATGCAAGCTTCTACATCAGAACAACAACAAAAGCGTGAGGTCACATTGCCGAAATTCTTTGCCAACGCCGCTGGCGTAGACGCTTCAACTGTGCAACTGCAGATATTATTTTAACTGAACAGCCGCTAGAAGGAAGCAAGCTTATTATGGCATTAAGCAATGCAATGGAGGGCAGTGCATCCCAATGGCTAACGGAAATCTCCTACCCTGGCATGAAGTGGAGCGAGTTTAAAGAATTGTTCCTTCATCGATACGAAAGCAATGAAACACCAGCAGCAATGTTTTTGCATTTGTTAAGCAGTCGTCCGGCTAATGAAGAGTGCTTGACAGTATATGCTAGCCGCTTGGTCTCATCGCTAACTACGGCCTGGAAGGACAAAAACATAGAGGAGATCGCCGTTTTTGTTGCGCTTACACATATGGCAAGTATGGACCGCCGTTTGCAACGAATTGTATTCACTTCAAGGGTGCAAACAAGAAGTGATTTGCAATTGGAATTGAAGGCTTACAATTTTCAAAAGCATCGCGATACCGGCCGTGATCTCAGCCCTGGACCTGACAATAAAAGGCGAAAAATGTCAACCATGCTGTGCCATTTCTGCGGACAACCCGGACACAAAATGGCAGAATGCAGAAAAAAAACGCGATGCGAGGCCGAGGCGAAAACCCAACGAGAGAAGACCCGGGTTACCTGCTTCAAGTGTGGCCAACCCGGGCATTTTGCGAACCGATGCTCTGGAAGTGACGTCCCAACAAAGCAAAAGAATGTAAACCAGTGCTTTGTGTCTGAGCCAACAGGAGTCATGTTACATCGAGGTGAGAGCTACCCAATTTGCTTCGACTCTGGTGCCGAATGTTCCTTGATAAGAGAAAAGATAAGTGATAGATTGTCTGGAAAGCGCATGAATAATATAGTAATGCTAAAAGGTATCGGTGATGCCGGTATTTATAGTACTATGCAAATTCTCAGTCAGGTTATTATTAATGAAAACATGATAGAAATATTATTTCACGTTGTTCGAGATGAGGACTTGAAGAATGATGTCATCATTGGACGTGAAGTCCTTAATCAAGGTTTCAATGTTGTGCTCTCACCGAATGTGTTTAAAGTTATAAAATCAAAATCTGTAAATATTTGTGCCGCTACTGATTCTCCAATTAATATTGCTGAAATTGATACCGATTTGACAAATGCTGATAAAAACAAATTAATAAATTTAATTAAAAATTATATCTCAGCATTCTCTAAAGGGATTCCAAACACACGAGTTAATACAGGCGAACTGAGAATTCGACTAATTGACCCCAACAAAACTGTGCACCGTCGGCCGTATAGGCTCAGAGGTTAAGAGAGTTACTCAGATGTAACATTATCCGCCAAAGTTGTTCTCCGTATGCAAGTCCTATGTTGCTTGTAAAAAAGAAAAATGGGTCCGATCGTTTATGTATTGACTAAAGAGAATTAAACTCAAATACCGTCGCTGACAAATACCCCTTGCCCCTCATTAGAGACCAGACTGATATGTTGCGTGGTTCGTATTACTTTACTTGCTTAGATATGGCTAGTGGTTTTCACCAAATTCCGATTCACCCTGATTCCGTTGAATATACTGCATTTGTGACTCCGGATGGCCAATACGAACTTCTTACAATGCCTTTCGGACTCAAAAATGCGCCTTCCGTTTTTCAAAGGACAGTTATGCAAGCTTTAGGCAATCTTGTATATTCATACGTAATTGTCTATATGTACGACATTATGATCGTGTCACCAACAATTGAGTTAGGGTTGGAAAGATTAAGAACAGTATTGAACGTTCTGACAAGGGCGGGATTCATCTTCAATATCTCGAAATGTTCTTTTCTGAAAACAAAGGCACAGTATTTGGGTTTCGAAGTAAAAGCTGGCGAGATTAGGCCAAACTCACAGAAGACTACTGCATTAAGTTTATTACCACCTCCGCAGACTGTTTCCAGTTTGCGACAGTTTATTGGTCTGGCTTCCTACTTTCGCAAGTTTGTACCCGATTTCGCCAAAATATTGAAGCCACTCTATTCTCTTACGTCAGGAAAAGGAAGTATTGTCTGGAATGTTGAACTCGAGAATATTCGAAAAAAAAAATAGTAACTGTCCTTACAAATGAACCTGTTTTGGTAATTTTTGACCCACAATACCCCATTGAGTTACACACTGATGCCAGTTCCTGTGGATATGGTGCAATACTCCTACACCGTATTAATGGTAGTCCTCATGTGGTGGAATATTTTAGCAAAACAACTTCGTCCTCTGAAGCTAGATATCACTCATATGAGTTAGAAACATTGGCTGTGGTTGCTTCTGTAAGACACTTTCGTCATTATCTGTTGGGCGAAAGTTTGTGGTATACACCGATTGTAATTCACTTAAGGCTTCACGGACAAAGATAGACTTAACACCAAGAGTTCATCGCTGGTGGGCCTATCTGCAATCATTCGATTTTGATATCCAATATAGAGAGGGAAAACGCATGGCTCATGCAGACTTCTTTTCCAGGAATCTAGTTCCTTCAAAGCCACAACTGGTGCTAGAAAAAATCACCGAGAACAGAAATTAGATCCAGAGATTGTAGAAATAGTCCGTAAGCTCAATTCCAACGAGCAACAAGACGATTTAATTAAATCTTATGATTTAAGGAAAGGTATCTTACATCGCAAGATTCAAAGAAACAGTAGAACACGTTGTCTACCGGTGGTGCCGCGAACATTTAGATGGTCCGTGGTAAATCAGGTACACGAGTCAGTTATGCACCTTGGTTGGCAGAAAACTCTTGACAAGGTTTACCAATATTATTGGTTTCATGTTCGCAAATTTGTAAACAACTGCATAACCTGTAGAACTTCCAAGTCGCCCTCTGGGAAAATACAAGCTGAGCTCCATCCAATCGCGAAAGTTGAGTGGTAAAAGCGACCTAAAAGAATATGTCATCGTTCAGATTGATGGCTTCACGAAATTTGTACACCTTTATCACACCCTTAAAATAGACACCGAAAGCTGCGTTTAGGCCTTAAAAGCCTCAATTGTCCTATTCGGGGTACCAAATCGTATCGTAGCTGACCAGGGAAGGTGCTTTTCAAGTTCTCGATTCTCTGAATTTTGTTCCTCACAAAATATAAAACTTCATCTAATTGCAACTGGGGCAAGTCGTGCAAACGGCCAAGTTGAGCGTGTTATGAGTACGCTCAAAAATTTACTAACTGCGGTGGAATCGAGTCAAAGATCCTGGCAAGATGCATTTGGCGAGGTTCAGCTTGCATTAAATTGCACAGTTAGTCGTGCAACTGAAGCGAGCCCGTTGGAAATGTTGATAGGAAAAGAGGCTCGACCGCTAGGGTTAATTCCATCAGTAGACACAGAAATCGAAATTGATTTGAACAGTGTTCGGACTCGTGCCAGTAATAAGATGAAGAGTTTGGCTGATTATGATAAACAAGGCTTTGACAAAACCAAGGCCGTGATTGTAAGGCATAATGTTGGTGACTATGTTCTGTTAAGAAACGAGGAGGGACACCAAACGAAATTAGACCCGAAATTTAAGGGCCCATTTTTGGTTACCGAAGTCCTGGAAGGAGACAGGTATATGTTAAAGTCGTTAACAAATAAACGACTTTACAAATACTGTCACGAGGACATTAGAAGAATTCCAGATGGTAAAATTCCTGATGAATTGGATATTGATAACGAAAATCAGAGCTCATCAGAGAATATAGTTGAGACTGAGAGTGTTCCGTCCAAGTGAGACGACGAATTAAATTTATTGTTTTGTTTTTTTTCTGTTTTTATATATTGAACATTCATTTTCTGGCGCACGTTCATTTGAAAGTTAAGCAAATACTTTGCTGTTTTGTTGAAATTGCATAGTGCAAGTACAATGATTAATTGTTTTGTTAAAATTTAAGTGTTCAAGCATGAACATGCCTCATAAATAAACATATTAAAAAATAGGCAATAGTCGATAACCTGCGCGTTATCTGAAGACAAGTAATAAACATGTCATCCCTTTACTGCAGCGACCAACGCAGCAAGCAATAAAAATGTAACGCGAGACGTGAGAACGGCTTAGCGATCGAAAAGGGACACTTGACAAACATCTGTGCACTTGTGTGCATGGAATTAATTATAACCTTCCAGTGCCTGGAAGTATTTTTAAGGTATATAAGCACTAGGATTTTAAGAAATAAACAGTTCAATTTTTTAATTCGGTAAATGTGGAGTGTTTCATTTCGACTCTCTAACATTAAGTGAATTTATTAATTCTGTTAAAGATCGCACTGTATGTGATTGTTGCTGCGTACTGCACGTGTGCGCTGTGTGTGTGTGTGTTGATGTATATGGGAATTCTGGTGTTCACCAGAATTCCTAATTTCATCATATCAATAATGTTGCTCAGTCGCTAATTGCGCTCTGATTGGTTCTTTGCATTTTGTCGCTTTAAGAAGTACCGTTTTAGCGAGACGACAGCGCTACAACGCTGTCGTTGAGTGTGGTTCGGAGCTATGCAGAAGAATAGCACTAGCATTGAGAAGCAGTTTAGAAATAAACGTAGAAGCATAAGCACCGAAACTCGATTCGCTAAGTACGCTATTATGGACCAAATGAATTCAATTCCGACATACGCTTGGAGGCATATACATATGCGTGTAGTACACATGTGTACGCATTGCAGGCGTCTTGCTGTCTCGCTGTCTCACTTGCTCTGCCATATGGGTTTTGCTGCGAGAACTTATTTGAATAATAATTCTGTTTCTAGACGGACAATCGTAATTAAACTTTCAGATTTATTATTTATTTTAATATTTGAAATACATTTTTTACACATTTGAGCGTCAATTGGGGACCGAGATCCAAAATCTGACAAAAGCCGAAATCGTATTAAATTACTTGGAGACTCTAACTATAAAGATGAACGAGACATCATTTTATAACTGATTCACTGATACTCTGGAAATATAAAAATGATCGAATTTCTGCAACAAACTTGTACTGCGCGTGCAATGTACGAACCTACGGAACTAGAAGTTCATGAAATAACTGACCTGGGACACATTGGAACTCAGATAAGAAAACTATTTTCGCACCTACAACAAAGGGAGAGGGCTGTATCTTCTACGAAAGTCTCCAAATGAGTACTCCATGGTTCGTGCTGGGTAGAATAAGTCAATACAAAGCGCAACTCTAGTGGAGCAAGAGAAAGATTAAATATTGGCATACTAAATGCAACTGGATATGTTTATTTATGAATGTGAATGATACCTGAATGATAGGTGCACTTGGTTTCCAATGGACGCTATCTTATCTGAGTCTTACTCTTATCTTAAATAGAAAGCTATATGAATATCTCTGAATACCTTTACGCCATTCAGTTCCTTTCCTAACGTCGATTGAAAGGTGCGCAGTGTACTCGAAGAATCCAGTTTGCATTGTGGTTGATTGTTAAGCTGCCAAGAGCTTCAATCTGATTAGGTGCACAGGCTGCAATGAATTCAAAGATGAACAAACTCAAGCCAGCTGAAGTTGTAATCTTCAACAATGAAAACTTCAACAGCAGAAGTGACTCCCGTACGGGAAGCGCCAAGGATGTCGAACTGTTGGAGAGAACCTTTGGCACACTACTCAAGTGTAGGGTGGAAACCATTAATGATGCAACGGTCGGAATGATCAGGAATACAGTGCAAAAGCGTGAGTGTAGTGTATAACTGTAATTCCAGCTTTTGCATATATCCTTTATTATCCCTATTTCAACTTGCAGTGGAACAGAAAGACTTGAGGGATCACTCAGCACTAGTGGTGGTCATATTGAGTCATGGCAATCGACACGAAGCTATAGACGCCAAGGACGGAAACTATAATCTGATCTCTGACATCATCCATCCAATATCGCGCAACGAGACGCTGAAGGATAAGCCGAAGATCCTGTTTATTCAAGCCTGCAAGGGCGCCAAGGTGGTGACCAGATTTAAAAGAATGGTAATTAAAATACATATTTTACTGTGCAAATATTAATCATTCATAAGAAATTCGCCTAGGTTTGTGATGTCCCCAGTCTTCCCAGTGATATACTAATGTGCTTCAGCAGCTATGAGGGCTTTGTCTCCTATCGCACGGAGGATGGCACGCCCTTTATTAGACGACTCTGCGAGACATTAGAAGAAAAGCCGCATGTTGACATTAAAGACAATATGAAACATGTTCTAAAACTGGTGAAGAATTCAACAAAGTAAGTCTTAAATGCTTTTGAATCTCCTTCCACCTTTCACGTCTCTCACGAACCTTTTCTTTCGGTGCAGCAATGGTCAAGTACCTCAAGTAACCTCTACACTGATGACCAAGTACGCCTTTGGAGATTATATATAAGCTTCTACTGATACAGATTGTATGTACATACATAATAAATCATGTGTGTATGTACTGCTTGATTCCTGCACTCACTATTTCACTCACTATGATGGCTTCAGAGGGACCAAGATGTCACAGAAATTTAAAGCAAATACAAAATATAAATAAAATACTTCTTCTACCTGTACTGTACCATATAAATTAAATATTGTTTATATGGTTATAAATCCAGCTTACTAATTATTCTAAGACAAATCATAGTTGCACTTCTGCTCTGTTTAAATACTAATGGGGAATACGATGATCTTTTCATATAGAGCTCATCTTTGTTAACTTTGGATCAGGCGATTTTATTTGTTTGCCATATAACTGTATCTGTATTCATATAATTGAGTGAAGTATCATAAAAAGATATCTTCGTGTCAATATATTCATATTTAAATATATATTTCAGTTTTTAGAGCTTTGGACGCTTATAACTCCATTTCTAGATGGATGATCCTTACAAAATTTTCTGAGTAGATTAGGAGTATCTACATCTACCTATTTACAAAGTTGCAAGTCTGTAGTATTTGAAATCCGTTTTTTTCCAAATTGGGGCCGAAAAGGGCGTGGCATCAAAAATCTGAAAACTACAAAATCTGCATATCCATAATATCTATCTAAATATATTAATTCTCTAGCCTAAAACGGTGTAGAAGTTATGCCCAAAAAACGTAAAAATTCGAAACGTTTTTTATACCCTGAACCCATTGCAAATGGGAATTCAGGGTATAATGGTTTTGTGAAAATGTATGTAACAGGCAGAAGGCACATAAATAGATTTTAATGCTCTTATTTTACTCTGAAAACTTCATGGAGATTGTCCACCTAGAACTGGAGTTATGAGCGTCCAAAGTTCAGCCCAGCCCACCCCAGGCCACGGCAGCAACTGCGCAGTTAGCAGAGCGCGCGCTCATAAGTGCGTAAATAAGAAGAGTATCACTTTTTGGCAGGGTTCAGGGGATCTCGTAGTCGAGCCGTCTCGACTAGAGCCTTCTTACTTTTTTTTTTTTTTTGAAATGGGATGAATTATCGAAAAAACAAAACAAACTCGTGCTGCGCAACTAACATACGAGTATTCATGTAAAGTTTCAGCTCTATAGCTTTTGTAGTTTCCGAAATCTCGACGTTCATACAGACGGACAGACGGACAGGGCTAGATCAACTTTTCTCGTCACCCTGATCAAGAATATATATACTTTATGGGTTCTGCACGCCTCCTTCTGCCTGTTACATACTTTTAACAAAACCATTATACCCTGATTTCCCATTTTCAATGGGTTCAGGGTATAACAAGTAAGAGCGTTGTAGTTAGGCGCAACTAACTGCGAAATACTCTGTTCCCATAGGTGCATTTTGTTTATTTAATAAACATTTACTAAACGAAATATTTCGGCAATTAGCAAACGTACATGGCAAGCAACAAACGTTTTTCCTATACATACATACAGATTTACACATGTACACACTATACGAGTATACACACAATTTTCTATGTATGCATAAAAAAGTTAGCATGCTAAAATTTCTATGAATTGTGATTGAATTGTGAATTTTTCGATCGTTACTTTAGTTTTGTCAAAAGGCGCTATAGCAGTGCCTTATTTGGTTTTAGTTATCATAGTTCGGATCAGGCGCTGGTAAAATGCTTGCTGCCAATGTATGTATATAATAATGTATAAACATACGCATATGAATTGTGTATTTAAGCACTAGAAACTGCTTTTCCGATTTGCCACGCTGCCGTGAACAAGCAATTTTTTTATGCGTGCATACATGCATATATGTATGTTTCTACATGTATACACATCCAAGTGATATAGCAGTGAACTTATTTAGGTTTAGCTAACGATTACATGCTATTTTCAAAAGACCTGAGTTCGAATCCCGCTGGAAACTTTTTATTTATTAATCGAAAACTTATAAATTTAATTTTTTTAAACTCATTGATAATTGTATATTTATGTTAAAATGCTTTCTGCCATCTTAGCAATTACTATTAAGCTATTATAAGCATGAATTATGCAGTTGGCCACAACAAACTTCTTTGCTGATTTGCCACGCCCCCAGTGGGCGTAGACGCATAATTTTTGGCCAGTTCTTAGAAAGAGCCGAAACTAACATGACTGTAAAATTTGGTTGCTTACATTCCAAAAATGCGAAAATTACAGGGTATTTTTCGATATGCCACGCCCCCAAAGAGGCTGAAAATCATTTTTGGGTCATCGATAGAGGAGGACATTAGTAACTGAACCATCCAATTTTCAAGCTTCTAGCTCTAGAACTGTAGGAGATATAAACTTTTGCGGTTTGCCACGCCCCCTGTGGGCGTAGATATATCTACCATAGCTTATTAATCTTGGGTTGTCAACCCGAGTATTAATTCCAAATTGCAACTCTCTAGCTCATCATCTAGTATGATTACTTGCCTATGGGCGCAAGAGTTTTCCGATTTACCACGCCCCTAGTGGGCGGATCGGGACAATTTATACACTTTATAATTCGGGAGCATATATGAGTATATTTTTAAAATTTCAAGTCTCTAGCTCTAATAGCGCCGAAAAATATTGCGTTTATACGGACAGACGCACGGACGGACAGACGGATGGACATGGCACAAACCCAATATACTCTTTTTCCCTTTGGGAACAGAGTATAATTATCATAAGAAATGCAACGACCATAAAATCAAACAATTCAACACCAGAAGAACAAGCACTCCCTGAAGCTCAACCTCATGTACAATTACAATCCATACCAGAGCTATACCCTACATTTTCCGCCTGAGGACAGGCTAATCTCTATGGGATGGGGAAGTAATATATCCACAAGCACACACCAACACTTGAACATCCAATATAAACAAATCACCCCAACATATATACCTACAAGCACACACCAACACTTGAACGTGATCCATTCCCATCATCCTATATGAACAAATCACACTCCTACACTTGGTCTTATAAACAACAAGTAAGAAGGCTCTAGTCGAGACGGCTCGACTACGAAATACCCTGAACCCTCCTGAACCTGAACCTGAAAAAAAGTGATAGCCTTCTTCCTAGCCTTTAAGAGTATCTAAATCTATCTATGTGCCAAATTGCGAGTCTCTAGTATTTGAAATGCGTTTTTTTTCAAATTGGGGGCGAAGGGGGCGTGGCATACAAAATACATAATCTGCGTATTCCTAATATCTATCGAAACAAATAAAAAAACGGTGTGGGAGTTATGCCGAAAATTTTGGAAATGAGATGAGTTATCGAAAAAAATAAAATAAACTCGTACTGCGTAACTAACATACGAGTGTTCATGTAAAATTGGAGCTCTCTAGCTTTTGTAGTTTCCGAAATCTCGACGTTCATACGGACGGACAGGGCTCAATCAATTAATTTTTTTATGCTGATCAGGAATATATATACTTTATGGGATCTGCGACGTTTCCTTCTGCCTGTTACATACATTTTCACAAAACCATTATACCCTGAATTTCCATTTTCAAAGGATTCAGGGTATAAAAATCGCATGAAGCCCTTCTCATGGGAAGGAATCTCACAATAATCGAAGTTTTATTAAATTAGTATCTTTATATGCAGAAGACTTGGAGAGTCTAGTATGTAGTGGTTGTTTTTCACTACACAGAACTTCTGAATAGTCCAACGGATCTATTTTTACTAGAAGCCTGTTTGTACACCTGAGACGTCACGTAGTTCTTTTGCGGATAATTATGATGCTCGTTTATCCTACCAATAATAAAGACCGACGTTATAATTATAACGGAGTACAATTTTTATCTTGCGCGATGTAAGGGTGGTCTTAGCTCTGAATTGAAACTGAACTGATGATCGAGAGCATCTTTGTCTTTTATAGCTGGAAACATATATTGAGTGGCGTGATTTTATAGAAGTGAGTGGCCTGATCGCTCCTGATTGGTCATTTCCAAATATGCTGAGTATGGAGCTCCCACGAGAACGGCTTGATGCGATTTTTGTTTATAGGACCAAGTGTAGGAGTGCGAATTGTTTATATTAGATGATGGGAAGGGATCGTGTTCAAGTGTTGGTGTGTGCTTGTGGATATATTACTGTATATCTGTAACCGAAATTGTTTCTTTATTATTTTGTTAGGTTTCGTAAATTTCAATGAACAAACTCTCACATCAGCCAAGCTTTCATCGTACTGTCACGTCGGCTGTCAAGGCCATGCAGTAATATTTGTATTTGTGTCAGTATTTAATAAGTTATTGCTTACATTATATACACACAATTATTTAAGATTTGTACAGGAAGTAAAGCAAAACACCAAAACTAAATTCAGCCTAGGTCCACAGATAGGTGCGATTGTTGAGTAACTCTGTGAAGCTTCGCGATCTGTAGCAATACACAAGAAGTAACTCAGGCCCAGAACCGAGAGCTAGTCAGTGTTATCAAGAATCTTTGTGAAGAGAAATAGTTGAAAAAGGATTTCAAGATGATTTATTTACAATATTGTTGCTTCTTCATTGACTTGCGCATTGGCACATTTATTATAGCGGCCAGTGAAATATTAATGGATATTATCTTCGGAACACTGATTGCAATATATGGGGAGTCGGGTGAGTTGTCTGATCTGAGCTTTATGAACAGGCTTCGTTAATTTGGTGTTTTTCCAGGAACACCCGATCTATGCCATAAGCTATTTATTGCATTCATGATTTTGCATTTGATTAGCGCTGTGTGTCTCTTTATTGGCGCTCTAAAGGTTAGTGAATCCAGAGATATACATACATCTGGTCTAGTACTATATATATGAATGTATCACAAATATCTTTCAGTTACGTCCTGGCTGCATGCTGATCTATATACTGGTGACTATGGTCAAGATATTGGCTATGATCATACTGATCATATCGGACATAATACTGCTTATCTGGATACCAGTGATAATCATCTATGTGATTATGTTTGGTAAGCTAAATACACACATTTATATCCATTGTAAATACATACATATGCATTCTCTGCCCTCTCCATATAGTTCTTGGCATATATTTCTGGTTCGTCACCTATTCGTTCTACGCTGCACTGGGGGGCAGTCTATTCATCTGAGTTACCAGTCAGCGGCTGCCAGTAGATTATCGTTGTGATGTATAATGTGTAATGTGGATGTCAACTGTATTGCCTTGCCTTAGCAATCATGACAAATTGAATACGAAATATATTTATTACTCCACAAAAATTGATAAGTGTTATTATTATTATTATAATTGTTGATATTTATATACTCGTTCCCGGAGTGAAATTCTTTCCGTCCGTTTGTCCACTTTTCCGTATGTATTCATGATGTAAACATTTCTCCGCTACTGAAGCTTAAGACTTGAAATTTGAAATATAAAAGTATTGATGGGCAGCCTCGTCTGATAAAATATTATATTGCATATTTTCCCACTACTATATTGCTTATCTAAAAAATGATATCAAAATTTTATATTGGATAGATCTAATCCCATAGAGGGCGTAGCAAAAATAAAAAACGTATATCTTCTATAGTTTCAGAGCTATAGAAGATAATTTCCCTTGGCATCCTCAATTAATCGTTCCGGCCGTGACCATTCGTTATTTTCACAGTTTTGATGCATTAGCCGCAGTATTTGCCAGATACGTTATTTGTATCCCCAAAGACTTGCAGAAATAGGTCCATGCCTATGCCAAATTAGGTGGCATGCGAAAAAAACTAGTAACTATGCTTATATATACGACATTTTGAAGTTGACGGCGTTTTGACCGTGAATGAGTATTCCGCAGTCGGTTGGGTCCGAATGCAACATTCTCGGTATCATTATTATTACTCTCAATATTATTAGCTGAACGATGGTTCTTCTAAAAAAATTTTGTTGTTTGCTCAAGTTGCGGACGGGCTGCTATCTTATTGCCGTCGTCGATCTGATCATTAATTTGAATATCATAATATTCAGCAGTGGTAATATCCGAGTTCTCCCATTGGATTACCCCACCTATATATATTTGTATATATGTTGCTCACGCAGGAAAACTAGTCACACAAGTTGAGCGCGGCATGGCCATTTGCCATTGCATTGGATGTGTCATGCTGATAATCGGGGCTTTGGTTGTAAGTTAACACCTGATCTAACCCAACAACTTTTATCAGTTCCTTCCGATAGCAATCAACGGTGCTGCTGGTATTCTTTCTGATCACCTGCTTGGTCAATTCGTGCATCAGTGTGATTATCATCATAATGTTATCAGTTAATTTCAAAGCCTCCCATATAGTTCTAATCGTCGTAAGCGCCGTCATAGTATGTGAGTACCAAGAACAGCGGACTCTTTTGGTATTATTGAATTACTATTGATACTTTTGTGACTTACAGTGTGGAACACGTATAGCTGGATGCTTGTCTTCTCATATTATCGGAAGATAAGTCTTGCAAGTTCGGTAAATGCGTAACGATGCTGTACGATCGACAATCTTTTTTCTAGTTTGACAGTACTTTGCGTGAAAGTAGAAGAAGGATTGTGGATCTTATGGTTGAGTATCGTATACTCGTATATTTATGGAAATTTCAAGATAAATAAATTTAATGTGTATGATACAATAGGAGGTTAAACTATGAATAAAAACGAAGCTAAAACTATTTGTTTGTTGGTTTTTCTGGTTCGTCCTATACCTGAATGTGTTTTATGGTCAGAATACAGTCTCTTTTGCTGATTAGCACAGTCAATACAATTTGGCTATATCTTCGACATGATCACAAGGCAAGAATATGTTCACTACTTTACGTTAACCATCTACAATCCAAATGGCATTTTACTGGTATCCGATGTTACGTGGCGGCCCCTGCAATAAATACAATATTTATTATCCTACGGATAGAAACATGGAACAGGTTATTAGGCTCACTTGATATAGGCCTTGGCCGAGTTCGTAACATCTTTAAATATTTATTGAGACCGCTCAAAGATAATCACCAAAGACATATTTGCTGGTCATTGTACTGGTTACCGATGGTACTTGAGTACCCCTGAAAGGAAGATGACATTCATTAGTCTATTATAGGGAATAAGTATTAAACCGAGTCACTTGGTATATTCCTTGACCAAATTCATGACATCTTTCATGATAGCTTCAATGTCCACATTTGGATCTGCCCTCAATGTATCACACAGTGTTTGTATAAAGGGCGTACCGCTGTCCAAGCGATAGGAGACGTACCCCTCATAGGTACTGTAGCACTTGAGAATCTCGCTAGGATTACCATGAGGCTGCGTGTGAATAAGTGGAATGCAAGTGAGTATCAGGGATACTTATTGGTTGACTAACTATATTTATTGATTACCTTTATGGCATCTGTTTTAAATCTGCCCAGCTCCCGCGAGCCCTTGCACGCCTGAACGAACAGGATCTTCGGCTTGTCCGTCAGAGTTCGATTGCGCAATAATGGGAAAATAATATCATCATCCAGCTTGTAGTCCCCATCCTTGGCGGCTATCGTTTCGTATCGCTGGCCGTGACTCAATATTACGAGCACCAATGCTGAACGATCCTCCAAGTTCTTCTGTTCCACTGCAAGCTCAAGTTGGAGTTGGAATTGTAATCATCCGAAATGATGATAATAATTATTCTCAGAATGATTATATAGATGATAATTAGGCTTATGATTGGCAGTAATGCCACCGTGATAGTTTTCGTTATCTTCATTGTTCTACCCATTTCAACAATGATCGTTGTAATGATAATAATCATAATGTGATCATAATTATCATTTTCATTATCATTAACATGATCACGTTAATATAAATTGGGTTTAAAATAATCATGATCACGTTAATATAAATTGGGTTTAAAATAAAAATTGGGTTTAAAATAGTCAGTGTGTCCTATATACTATATAAGCAAATTTTGTATACATATTTAAGTATGAAAACTTTAAACTTAAAAACAATTTTATAACTTAATTATAATTATAATCGATAACATTAAAACGGCAAATTTGCAAACATTCTTGATCTGAGCATGCTATGTAGAAGCCTTAAAAAGTCTCAGGTCTCGTTCTGTGATAGGTTCTGAGATCGATGCGTTCATACATACGGACGGACGAACAGAAAGGTCGACCTGATTAAGAATATATATATTTTCTGAGCTCCTCACAGGTTCATCTGTCTGTTATCTAAAAGTAACCCATATGGATTTGAGGCATTTTAATTTAATTTAAAAGTTAAGTCTTCTTCGAGTCGAGTCAAGTCAAGGTCAATAAACACCCCCATTGGGAGTTTTCTAGTTTTTCTACAGAATATATTGACTTGGACTCACATTTTTCCACAATGCTCCTGATTTCATTAACTGTTGGATTCGTAATAGTTTTCACCTTACACTTGAGAAGTGTACCAAATGTTTTCTCCAACAATTCAACATCCTTGGCGCTGCCCGTACGGAACTCATTGTTGTTATCGAAACGCTCATTGTTGAAGATGAAAACCTCTGCTGGCTTCAACTTTTTCTTGAAAGCCGGCTTGACTTTGGGTATTGGGCCATTCCCGGACCTTGTGGGATTCATTTCAGCACGTGCATCCACGGAATTTGCAGAGCTTGGGAACTGCTTGGATACGGCACCCTTACTCGGATTAAGGCTTATAAAAGGCTGGAAAACTGTTTTCTTTGGGGTCGACAAGGTTGGCTTTGTACCAAGACTTGTGCTGCTTGAGGTAGGCTTGGACAACACTGAGCTAGTTGATGCTGGCTTGGGGAGCACAAAGCTGCTTGTTGTGGGCTTCGACGAAAAAGAACCGCCAACCGTCGGCGTAGAGCTAGCGTAGCTGAATCCAGTGGTTGACTTTGATGCATAGGGCGATACATAGGTTGAGTCGACTGGCTTTAGCGCTAAAGGCGAAACATATGGCTTGTATGCAGACGAGCTGCCGCCTGAAGTTGAAGTTGGGGCAGTCGTCTTGGGAGGCCAGCTGGTCTTGCTAGGGCTCAGCACCACTCGCTGGGTCTCCACATGCTGAGTAACAGTGCGTCCCTTCTTCTGGGACACAGACGTTTGCTCCGATTTGACCAGAGTGCTGGATCTTCTGGCTTCCGCATTGGGCTTAAACGATGTGGTCGACCGCAAAGCGACGCCATTCAGGCTGTTTGGACTCAGACGTTTGCTGCTGTTACTTGTTGTTGTTGTGGCTGAGGTGCTACCTGCTCGACCTCCAGTCATCTTCAGCTTCGCCATCCACTCTTCCAGTTCAGCCTGACTCGGTGTCTTGCGCGTTATCACTTCCGTCACACACGCTTTCTGGGTGTGAATCACTGTCTGTGTGGTCGACCGGTACGTTACCTTATTAGCGTTGCTATCAATTATCGTGGAGTTCTGCACAGCCGTGTTGGTCGTCTCGCTTGAAGCGCTTGTCGTGTGTACCCGCGTTCGTGGATCCTGCCGCGCCAGCGCCTGTTCGTTATTAGAACTGGAGCTGGCGCCATCATCGGTAAATTTTTTTTTTCGATACCAGACCATTTTTGCCTTTTTGCTTTCGCTAACGCACTAACGAACAGTGACTCTCCTATCTCCCTGTCTCCCTCTTACTCTTTTGCACTCTTTCTTTATTAAATGCGCGTGGCGCGTCCCACTCTCGATCGCGTTCTGTAATAAACTGAATGGCAAGCAAGCTTTTGCTGCGATAAGGCGCTTTGTTCGATAAGTTTCGTCAAGTTTTACTCACCTCTTGCTCACATTTGCGTCGTGAGCTGAACGTATGTGGAGAGTGTGCATTGAAAATACCCCTTTAATAGCTTTGGTCGCTTATTAATCATACGCAGAGCGTTATCTATAGAAGAGCAGTACTAATCTCCTCACCTACGGGTAAATCACTATAGCAAATCTTATTAGAAATCCAGAATCTCTAAAAAAAAATAAAAAAAATAATAATAATAATAATATTGATGTACATTTGTAGGCGACAGTTTTTACAGTTTTTTATCCGCTGACCGAAAAGAAGAAAGCTGATATGTACATACATACGCATGAAAATGTTTTATAAATGAATATACATAATATATGAATACTTCAATCAGAATGTCTTTATTATAAACATACATAAACAAATGTATGTACGTAAAATTGCCAATTGCATATCAACCGGTTTCCGGACTTATATTTGTTGGGCTAGTGAAAAAGAAAAAAGTTCCGACAATATGGTTGATGTTGGCTAAGCTTTAAACGCTTGCGCATGAAAGCTTTTGCAACGCGTACATATGTACATAATACATTATAAGACGTTCGTATTTGAATATACATATGTATGTATTCATGTATGTAAATATATATATATATATACATATACATATATTATTGTCGCAATTTTATTAAAGAATAAATTCAATGCGTGCATTAAACGTATGTATGTATGTAAGTATCACATATGTATGTACATATGTATGTATGCATTTGAATTTGGAAGTTCTCTTTGTTTTTTCTTGTTTGTCATTGTCTCCTTTGCTCGCTCAACAAGAACAAAAAATCCAATTTCCAAGAACTTCCATGTTACGCGCGCTTAAAATAAATAATAATATAAATAAATAAAAAAGTTAGTGATCGTAAACAAACAAAAAGCGTAAATGGCAGATTTGACGATTTTTAGCTTCGCTCTTCATATACATACATATGTATGTATGTATGTAAGAGTACAATTTCATCTCTCTCTCTCTCTCTCTCTATCTCTCTCTCTCTCTCTCTCTCTCTCTCTCTCTCTCTCTCTCTCTCTCTCTCTCTCTCGTTCTCTCGTTCTTAATGCCGTTTAGTATTTTAATGTTGATAATAAATGTTGATTTCAAAGCCATACATTAATGGTAAGTTACTACCAAGAACTGTGCACTAAAGAGTTACCGGTTGACGGGAAGAGAGTGCGTTATTAGCAGAGAGTTAATTAGGAGAGTCTATCCAAATGAGTAACGAGTGCAGTTGCAGCTGATAAGATAATAACAACGAGATAGCAAAGCGCAACCGGCATATGCAGACTCGCAAGCAGATAGCGGTTGAAATTAATCAAATCAACGTTTAATGGCACAAGCCGTCAAAATTCTGAAAAAGTCTATAAGCTAATACGACTGTGTCGTAAATAATGAGAGATAAAAATGTAGAGAACAAAATGTATACATATGTACATATGTGGACTATATACATATGTACATACATTGATTGATTGACAGATTGATTGCTTGGCTGATTCGTTTATTGACATCAATTGAAAATGCCGTGAATTGTTAAATCCCCAAGTGACGCATACTTATACGCAGCCACTGTAACGACATGCAACAATTTGCACCACTTATAATAACAAATAAGCAATAGTACCTGATGAAACACATATATTTACATATACAATACATATGTTTATATATATTTACAAACAAGAATGTATGTAAATTAACTAATTATTAATTGGCACTGACATGGAAAGTAAGATAAGTTAAAAAATATGAAATTAATACGACTTTTATTTTATAAGACTGCACAATTAAATTACTATTACTACTACTACTTCAATTTTCGCAAAAAACAATATTTTCCAATCACAAAAATATATTTTATAGGCATGCTCTCACTTTTGCTCTGGATATACATACATATACATATATTGCCTTACTTATTCTCTCTCTCTCTCACACACTCTCTCTCTCTCTCTCTCTCACTCTCACTCTCTCTCTCTCTCTCTCTCTCTCTCTCTCTAGATTATGGTATTTAATTCAAATAAAGTCTCCAAAAGTATATTTAGTTGTCATTGTACTAGTCATCAATGGTACTTGGGTTTTTCTGTAACAAAGACAACATCCATTAGTACTAAGAAAGTTACGATTCCATAGCCAATTGGACTCACTGAGTAGAGTCCATAATGCACTTAATGACATCTTCTAAAATGCTTTCAATATCAACAGTCGGTTTTGAGCTTAGCGCATTGCAGAGCTCTCGAATAAAGGGCGTGCCAGTGGTATTTTGATAGGGCACGTAGTCCTCATAGGTGCAATAGCACTTTAAAATGTCGCTGGGCTCACCATGTGCCTAACGATGGTATATGGATGAGTGATATTAGTTGATCGATCAACCATGTTCATATTACCTTATCTGAATCTGTATCCGCCCAAAATCGACGCAACTCCCTGGAACCCTTGGTGGCTTGAACGAACAACATTTTCGGCGTATTGATCAGCGATCTGTTGCGCAATAAGGGGAAGATGATCTCATTGTCGATATTGTAGTCCCCATCTCGGGCGGCTATCGTTTCGTACTGGTGGCACAGACTCAAGATGACCACCACCACTGCTGATCGATTCTCCAAGTTTTTCTCTTCGACTGTACGTTAGAATATACATATATATATATTTATATTTTATATGCCCCATTGAATAATAAATATGGACAATGAATGAGATGGCGGTGATTAGTCATTATGACAATTTTCAATCATATATGCACATCAAATAAAATGTAAAATAAAGAATAAAATGTTCTAAAAACTATGAACACATTTTGCTCCGATTCGAGTCGAGTCGATTTGAAGTTATTAATTATTTCCAGACAGACACTGCATATGTACATATGTACATTATTGCATATCAAGCTGAACTCACGAGCTCGCATAGTCCTCCTGACGTCGTCGACTGTTGCATCCGTAAGGATGGTCATTTTACATTGGAGTCCGCCAAAGGTTGTCATCAAATATCCGATGTCGTCGATGCTGCCATTATTGAACTTGCTGTTGTTGTCGACGCGCGAATTGTTGAAGATGACAACCTCCGCGGGTTCCAGCCTTTTCGGTTCGGCCTTGGGTACTAGGGGATTTTCAGCCTGTGAATACAGCGCGCTATCGTAGGTTTGTTGGAGATTTTCGGGCACGGTACATTTGCTGGGATTAGCACTTGTAAAGGGTTTCGCATCGGTTACAGCTATGCCAGGGGCAGTGCAGATCTGCGAAGGCTATAGGAGCACACAAAAAAACGTTGCTCGACGTCGGGTTGGTTGGCATAGACCTAGTTACCGTGGTATTAGAGATACGTTCCTGATTAGCGGAGTTCTGCACAGCCGTATCGGTCGATAAGCTAGCTGCGTCTGTACGTGGATCCTGGACCTTCCCGTTCTCAGAATTGGTGCTGGCACTATCACCGGCTAACTTATCTGTTGCAAACATTTTATTATCCCTTTCTTGCTATCGCTCACTGATTGTTTGCACTCTGGTTCTATACCCGCTCCTTTTCTCACCGTCTTCCCGTTATCAGCTACACTTCCCGCTCTGCGATTCTGTCATGCAGACGTTCTGGAAGAAACTGAGCAAGCTTTTGCAGCTAGTATAAGGCCCTTTGTACGTTAAATTTCGTTCGGTTCTAGGTAATTCATGTGAATTCTCAATGTCCGCCATGTAGATATGCCAAATTACTAATCATCAAAGCTATCAGAGAGCTGTGCAAATATGCCTACGGGCATAACCTACGAGTACAGCCAATACATTCGGATCATAATTACGACTTGTTTACCAGACATTTTTTAAGTTTATTATTAAAGTTTGTTATTTACTTTTCGATCATTTTTATCTGTAAAATTTATGTTCATGTACGTACATATGTATGTATCTGTATCATGCATCAATTTTATCTCTTTGAAAGTTTGGTTTGTGTAAAACATAATTCATTTGCTCATATTCTGAAGTAACTCGCATTATAAAAGTATATTTTTCTGCAGATATATCGAGAACGAGTTACTTCAGCCCCATTTAGGTGTTTCTGCCGTAAGGTGAATATTTAAGGATTGTCACTATAATGTTTTAGTTGGCGTTTATACCATAAGCTTTGCCCAATTCTCTTTGCTTAGAGCTTTTTTTCGTTTCCTTCAAATTTCCGAGAGCTTCCGAGAAAAAAGATCAAATATACCATAAGCAACAAATGCGTTTAGCATCTCTTGCGCTCTTTACGTGTTTCGTTCTCTCTGCCACTCTCACTCACTCTCACTCACTCTCACACACTCTCTCAGTGTGTGTTTAGCTGCTGTGCGCCTCGTTCTTAGCTGTGTTTATTGATTTTCTGTTTGCCGGCGTATCAAGATATGCACTCAGAAGTACACAAACACACTAATACATTCGCAGAGGAAAGCTCTCGTCCGTTGCACTGCAATGTTGGGGAAATGTTTTAGAAATTTCAGTGCATTGCCAAGCGTGGCATCGTGCGGTAGGTTCTATGAACAATTGTTTAGAGAGTTACAGGTGGCGCGAACAGCTGACAACCGAAACACTTGTGAAAACTGCGTGACAACAGAATTTAGTGTTGGCCGTTAATTGGACGAGAATTTCCTAAAGCCAAACTCTTGCAGTTCACTCGGTAAGATGATAAGGTAGTTCCAATGGGCCTGCAACGCGCAATCAACTTAGCTTATCACCGGCTAATGCAGACTCGCCTTACAGATAACCTTCGAAATCCATCAAGGCCACGTTTAAGTGCACAAACTGTCAAAATTCCCATAAAGTCCATGAATTATAAATGTGCTGAATTGGCAAATAATACGACGACTCTGTCGTAAATAATTTAAGTATAAAGTGTAAAAATAAAATAAAAATATTGATAGATTGATTGATGCATTGCTTTGCTCATTGCTGGTGCTCAGTTGTAAGATTCCGTCTATCAACGACGACTGTAGATTATGTCAATTGAAGATGGCGTGAAACGTTAAAAACCCCAGTGAGGCATACTTACAAGTAGCCAACAATTTGTATCAATTGGCAACCATTGCATGCGCCTTAACAGACATGCAACTGAATTAAGCCCAGATCTCCGACCGGATTCCGATCAAACAAGAATATATTCCAGTAATTGCTCTGGCGCCAAGGAAATGCGTTCACGAATATGAATACAAACAAATAATTATATCTAACAAATAAATATATAATACAAAAGTTTTACATAGTGTTAAATGAACAATTATTATTGATAATTAATACATGATAATGCATTACAATGCTCTATTCAAAAGTGCACTTTAACGAGTCATAATGTCTATATAAACAAAACAATGAACAGATAAAAACTACAAATATTATGCAAATTTACACTATTGATGATGAAATAATTAAAAAATAATTCACATCAGGCTTCAACAATACGAACGCGCAATAAAAGACAAGATTTTGCATTAAGAAAATATAAATTAATCATATAAATAATGTTTACAAATGGCATAATATTTATGCAAACAAAACAAGCTAAAACTATAAATATTTTCAATGTATTAATAATATTAATTATTTCTAATGCTCATAAAAAATTTAATCAATTTACATCAAGCATCAACAATACGAATACGAAAAAAAAAAGAGAGCGACAAGATTTTCCAATAAAAATATACAGAGAGCCTTTTTACCTGTGCGACGACGTCATGCGCTCAGTTGGGGATGACCCATCATCAAGCACAGGCGTACAGGCGAAAGCACACACGCATACGCTTACACTTTCTGTCTTTCTCTCTCTCTCTCTCTCTCTCTCACTTTCTAACAGATATTCTCGACAATCAGTGCATCTCACTAGATAGCGTTGCCAACTACATCACAGAAGTATCCAGTTTGAAACCGAAACCGTTGCTCACCATTTCATTGCAATTCACTGCACGTCCAAAGGGCCAATTTTTTAGTTTTTCTTTATTTATTTATTTTATACAACAGTTTCCTCAGTGTTCTCTCGTTACTGAGCTGAACAGTAGAGCCAAAACCACTTCGCACTGTGAGTCTATATTTATTCAAGTTAAGAGTGCAACGCGGGACAGACGCACACGTGGCCGGCTGGCCAAATATCGCTAAAGTAACTGCATTTCTTTTTCGCACAAGTCAAAGGAAAATCGCCGAAAATCGAAAAAAAAAATCGACGACTGTGAATCGACATACATATGTGTAAGAATGGGAGAATCAATTGCTGCCATGGACTTTGACGAGATACTCAGCCAAATTGGCGAGTTTGGACGTTACCAGAGAGTAAATTATTTGCTCATCTGTCTGCCGGTGCTTTTTGCGGCCGCGAACAGTCTGTCGTATGTATTTACTGCCGGCACGCCGAAATATCGCTGCCGTATCGAAGAATGCGAGGCTAACAGACAACCGTATTATCAGACCGACTGGTTGGATGTGGCCATTCCGGGCACAAGGGATAAGCACGGCTACTTTACGCCCAGTGACCCATGCGTGCGCTTTGCGGCCAACGAAAGCCTCTCCCATCAGTGGGACACGTGCAACGCCTCATGGTTTCTGCCCCAGCAGACGCAACGCTGCCAGCAGTTCGTTTACGACTCTGGCGAATACACCATTGTCCAGGACTGGCAATTGACGTGCAAGGAGAACGCCTGGAAGCTGGCCTTCGTCGGCACCACTCACTTCGCCGGTCTGGTGATTGGTACCGCGCTCTTTGGTTATCTGGCCGATCGGTGAGTCATCGTAGGGAATTTCCAGCTACAACAGTTAACAACTATAACAGTACAACAGTTGTTTTAGAGAAACTCATTTACTATCGGATTGATTAGCACGTCTGGCATTGGGGGCATTAGTACTCACTAGTTAATCCCGCATCCGTTTCACTCGCACTTGCCTTTTTGCAGGTTCGGGCGCAAGCTCATCTTCCTCTTCTGTACCATTTTCATGGGCTTGACAGGCATTGGGCAGGCCCTCGCCTGGGACTACTCCAGCTTTCTGGTCTTCGCCCTGCTCAATGCCGTGGGCACGTCCGGCGTCTATCCGCTGGCCTTCATCATAGGCGTGGAAATGGTTGGACCACGCAAGCGTGAAATGACCTCCATTGTGCTCAACTACTTCTATGCGGTGGGCGAGGCGCTGTTGGGCCTGGCTGCCTGGTTGCTGTCCAATTGGCAGGTTCTGCAGTACGCGCTATCCGTGCCGCCGCTGTTCTTCGTGGTTTACTTCTGGCTGGTGCCGGAGTCGGTGCGCTGGTTGCTGGCGCGCAACGAGCACGTGAAGGCGGGCAACATTATCAGGCGGGCGGCGCACGTCAATCAGCGCGAGCTCTCCTTGGAGCTGATGGCCAGCTTAAAGCAGCAGCAGCTGGATGCCGCGGACAATAGCTCTGATAAGCAATCGCAGAAGAAGCAAAAGCAACGCGAAATCTGGCCATCCGTGAAGCAGGTGTTTACCTCCAAAACGCTGATTGGACGCTACATTACCCTACTGTTCATTTGGTATAGTCCATCCCCATCCGATTCAAGCTGTCATCTTAATCCTTTATGCATTCCCTAGGGCTGTCAACGCGATTGTCTTCTATGGACTCTCCCTGAACTCGACCAATCTCAGTGGCAACAAATATTTAAATTTCGCACTGGTCTGCCTGATCGAAATACCAGGCTATAGCTTGGCCTGGGTACGTTCTCAATGTCTTATACTATAGACTGTATCGCATCAAAAATCATACCTATTTATATATTTTTTCTCTCTGTCGTTGATTGTAACGCCCAAAATAGTTGTGCCTACGTAAACTCGGACGTCGTCTGGCTTTGTCCGGCTCGCTGCTGCTCTGCGCCATCACGTGCGCTGCCAGCGGCTATCTGACAAGGGGTATGTAACCAACGTATCATATAAGACTACATATATGTATATATCTGTCTATAATACTACTAATCTTAACTCCCCTAACATGCCTGCACAGTCAGTGATAATAAACAAAAACGTAAAGAAAAACTTTATAATAAATAATTTAAGCAGTGAAACCTTAATGAACTAATAATTTTGAGCTTGTTACTAATTATACTGCATATAACTTCGACATACATACACAATCTTTGAAACATATATTCTGTAAGAGGAAAAACCTTGGATATTCAATCTTATTTTAATGAATTAGAAATTGAAACGTTTTTCTAATGTTTCAGTTAAAGATCGTTTTTGTTATATTTTAGTATGCTAAAGCCGTATACTTTATATTATATTTGAAAGTTGCATATAACTAAGTATTTGTTTCCTTTTTATCTATATAACAAATTAAGTTAATAGACTTTCACGATTCCCTTGATTCACAGGCGCCAACTGGTTGATAGTAACACTCTTTTTGATGGGCAAACTGGGCATTACATCGTCATTCGCCGTCATCTATACGTATACGGCGGAAATGATGCCTACGGTCAGAATAGATCCATTTTTATATACTCATTGCTGTTTCATTATTATGAATTCCCTTTCAGGTCATACGCAGTGGAGGAGTCGGTGTAATGTCCACATTCGCACGCTTTGGTGCCATGCTGGCGCCCTTTGTGCCTTTGTTGGTTTGTGCTCAACTATTGCTAACTATTAACAATATTATTTATTAATAATATACATTATCTATTATCTATTTCAGGGCAGCTACTATGAGCCGTTGCCTTTGCTATTATTCGGAGCAATTTCAATGGTCGCAGGGCTTTTATCGCTGCTGCTGCCAGAAACCTTTCACAAAAAGTTGCCCGACACGGTGCGTTACCCAAATTATTACATATCTCTATATGGAATCTATATTCATACATGTGTTTCTCCATAGGTCTCAGAGGCTATTGCCTTGGGAAGCAAGACGCGATCCGCTTTGAATACCAACGACAATTCAACATCCTCCAACGGACAACAGCATGAGTCCATAATCGGATGAGGCTTATCTTAGAGAAAACATTAATTATCTCATTTAGTACAAAGCAATAGTAGAAACATTAGACTTAATTTGTTTTTATATAGCATCTTAATTTGTACTTTAATATATATATTTATATATGTATATGTATGCATGTACGCATGAATCTTCACTAAGTGCAATTAATGATTTTGTTTACAATACTCGATATTTCTACATATTAACAAGCGAATTGTTTATACTTTTTTATTTTTAATTGTAAACTATATTAAAATATATACATTTTCATAAGTGAAGCGGACTAATAAATCATTTATAAACAATTCGCATCATTGCCCAAACAGACCCTCGAATAGAAGAGGATCCGTTACGACCCCGAAACGATGCAGTAGTTTGTAACTCTGTTTTTCATCGGTACGCAGGCAGATGGGCTGATAGAAGCCCAGACGTCGCTTGCTCTTCGGTTCCCAATCTGGCAACAGATCCTCAATATCGACGAGCGATTCCTTGCGTCGTCCCCAGAAGTCCACGTAGGCTAGCTTTAACTGATCCTGCTGTTCATTGATGTAGATAAAACCGATCATATTTGAGGTCACATAACTGCCCAGCGAGAGCGTCATCAGTCCCGAGACGCCAATGGCTGCATAAATCCCTAGCGCCTCGCCTGAGACGTGACCCGCGTGTTGCAGAGCTAGAACGAGCGGTGTTCCAGCCGCTGTTACTATAGCCTGATAGACTTTAAGACGATTAAATGCAGCAACTAGGCGTATTAAGGGTAACCGATATATGGGCCGCCAATCAGTAAAACCTGCTTCCAAAATCGAGTGTTTACCATTTGATGTTGTTGACGTTGGATTTTGGGCTGTTGCATAGTGTCGTCTTCGGCCCACACAATATGACACAGGCAATTTTAGAATTTGTGCACTACACAAGCGCTGCAGCACTGTAAAATATGTATTCTATATCATAAATTCGGTAACTCTATATTTCGGCTTATATAAAAATAAAACTCACTTGTTGTGCGGCTGTTAGATAAACTGTAAAGCTCGCTCAAATTGGCGCTGTTAAACTCAATTTGGCGCTGTTAGCATTAAAAAATTGTTATCGATATATTAACACGAGCTGCAGGTTGATCATTCAATTTCCAAATCGAACTGTTACAATAAATGAAAAGCTTAAAAATAATTAGAAAACGAAGCAGAGCTTAAATTAGTTACGCACTCAAGTTCTTAGCTGAGCTTTTGAGAACCCACGCAAAAGCTACGTGTTTGAAATTTTTATAAAATGAGCATACATATATTGAGCACTGACCATTTGTTTAATAATAGACCAAACGATGAGCGACAGACCGAGCCCAGAGCATTCAAAATTATTGTTCAGTACGAGTCGACAACGACGTATAGATCGTTGTTGGTTTAACGATCGTGGGTGTGCGGATCTCTTCTGGTCAGTTACAGCATAAAAATGTACATAGTATTTTAATAAAATGATAAATATTCATATTAAGATAAATAATATAAATACGGTTTAATGTGTACTGAACTGCAGACAATATTTAAAAGTTTTAAAAATATATATACGAAAACGGGTTTCTTACTTAAAATCCAATTAGCGCCTAATGCGCAAAAGGAAATTGTGAATAACATGTATAAAATATTCTATTTTAATCGAAGTAAATGTTAAAAATCAACAAACGAACATAAGATTAAATAATAGTTCACCTAATCAATGTTAAAAGCAAAATACAATAGATTGATGTTTCGTGACAATTTGTTATTTCGCTCGATGTGTTTAACAAGCTGCAAATATTTTTAGCACGATTTTGGCGTGTTGCTGAATTCGAAAATAGTTTTCAAAGTGTTTATATGTGTGCGTATTTATATTTACCCAAATTCCTCGCAAGTGCAGCAAGTAAATTAAAAAAATATATACATTCATATATTTATATGCGTAGGAAACAAATAAAAAAAAATAAACAGTATAAGCAACACTGAAAATTTATACATCAACTTAAATAGAATTATGAAAAAAAAAAAAAAACAAATTTGTCGGGTTTAGTCAAATTATTTAAATTAAATCAATTTTTTACTGCACAGTGCAGTAAGGCCTACCTAGTCGGAACATGTATCGCCTACTTACTGAGCTGTCGAGTATATTAATGAATGCAATTTGTATACATGTGACGTACATTTAATATAAAACTTAAAAATTCCATTTATTTGCTAATTGAAAAACTTTCTTAAGGCAATTTTTACATTTTCAAATTAGCTAAGGGAAACTTTTTCTTTAGTTCTAAAGTAAAAGGCAAATCAATTAAATATATACAATTAAAAAATTACAATAAATATAATAATATTAAATAAAAGAGAATAACAATGCCATAAAAATAAACAAAACTATTGTAACCTGATTTCCCATTTTCAATTTATAATAATAATAATAATAATAATAATAATAATAATAATAATAATAATATTAATAATAATAATAATAATAATAATAAAAATTCAATAAATACGAGAACATTAATTAAAGTTTATATACATACATATATACATATGTATATATAATATATATGCTTCAAAAATTAAAAAAAAAAAAACATGTTCCAAAGAGAAAGAAGATTAAGCAGATTAAGTTTTTTCTCAAGGAAGCTACATACAAAAAATATAAAATATTCAAATTTAAAATATATATATATATATTTAAAAAAAATTGTGCGGGTACACGGATCTACAAAACCAATTCCAAGTCGCAAGGTCTTTTAGATGTGGAAATCGAAGAACTACTTATATCTATTAAGCTAATCGTCCTGATCAATAATACTAAGAGAGTCTTTCTGTTTATTGCATCCAATAATAAAAATTATATATCCTGAATTACTATTTTTAATGGGTTCACGGAAACATTCATGTGTTAAAAATAATTAATTAAAAATAATTAAATTGTAATGTGTCCCTCTAATATTTACAATAATACTTACAATATTATTTCCTGTTTTTAGAAAGAGGTAGGAAAGAATGTCTCTGACATCGCTGGGCATTAGCGCCGGCTTCATGGTCGGCTGCTGCACTGCAGCACAGATTGCGCGGCGAGTGAGCCAGCGACTGCTCAGCCAGGAGGGTCTTGTGCCGGTGCTGATGAACGAGGCGATTGCCGCGGCGGAGCTATGTGCCTGCTGCTTTGAGCTGATCATTGGTAAGTGGAGTAGAGCACCCGGAGCTAATTGAGAGACTGAGATTCATTGATTTGGCTGGCAGTGGCTGACAATTTTGGTGTGGCCGCATATGCCATCTTTCTATTTCTGCTGACTATCTGGTGGGGCAAGGTGTGGGGCGACGCCTCCGCCTGCCCGTACACCCACATGGAGGACGTGTTGGAGGGACGCACAAGCTTCAAGGAAATGGCTCTACGCACCTGGGCGGAGCTAATGGGCGGCTGCTGTGTGTATCGCATTGTGCAGGTCTTCTGGTGGCTGGAGTTTGCGGAGACGCACAAGGGACGCGCCTTCGAGGAATGCAATGCCGACTTGCAGGTCAGCCCTTATGTAGGTGCTGCTATTGAGGGTGTGGCGACGTTGCTCTGTCGCCTCGCTTCGAAAACAATCAGCGTGCAGGAGCCGAAGTTTAGTAGCTACATTGACTCCTTCATCGGCACCAGCCTCGTGGTGGCAGGTAAGTGCCCGCCCGCTTACAATGTGGCTTCCTGTTGCCGCCATGTCCTCTCAAAAAGTTTACGCTTTTAATTATGCCCTGCTTGCAGCCTTTAACTTCTCCGGAGGCTACTTTAATCCGGTGCTTGCCACGGCCCTCAAATGGGGTTGCCGGGGCCACAGCAATCTAGAGCACATAATCGTATATTGGATCGGAGCCTGTCTGGGCGCTCTGCTCTCGGTTCCCATTTTCAAACTTCGTGTAGTTCGCCGCTTCCTGCTCGGCCAGGAGAAGGAAAAACAGGCCTAACTGTGACCTATTTCGACTGAGATATAAACACATACTTTATACTTATGCACAACTGTCAAAGAGTTTTTAAATGATTGATATTAATTGTGTTTAATATTTTTATTGATAATTAGCACAAATCTTACCAAAGAATTCCCTTAACAATTATTGTTATCATCTGTCAAGAGATTTAAAATGATCGAATCGCACACAATTGCTTACATTTTATGATCGATAATTGCGAACAAAATATTCACATCTCAACATGTAATCACTAACCATACAACCATGTGTTGTATGGTTAGTGATGTAATCAAAAATAATCAAATACGATAGTAACTATTATCGTATTTAAAATTCATTTGTTAGTTTTATTTAGATGTCAATGAAAAAATACAATATGTAAATATAGATATTTATAGTTAATATTGTCAGTTTCTGAATTTACAAATATTTTAATACCATAATTATCTGTTAACTTTATTATTTTAATACAAATTTGTTTAAGCACTTCATCAATTAAATATTATTTATCTAAAATCACAAGTTTTATTATTTATAAATTTTTCTGTAGTTACATAGGCATTTATGTACAGTAAGCATATAGCCAGATATCTTACTGATGTGAACAGTTTAGTTTATAAACATATATATATATATATATATATTTATATAGTATTTGTCTCTTCAATTGTCGTTGCTGCTGCTGGTCGGCGTCGTCGACGCCGAGTTACTCGGAGCACCACCTCATCGTTGAACCGCTCGAATTGATAGTCGCTATTGCCTAATGAGCAGCGTTTGGTCACCAGGATTGAGTCGCTGCTATTCAAGTTCTGACTGTGATCTAGGCTGCTGGCATCGAAGGTTTCATCGATGGTCACATTCAGCTGTGAGGGCTCCGCTGCCACTGGCGTTCCCACCGGTGGCGTTGGCGTTATAGATGGATCGGCAGTATTAATTATGTGCTCATTGTTCAGATCTACTTTACGTTTCTTTAGTGGTGTTTGCTCGCGTTGATTTGGTGTAACACTATCAACGTCCTCCCTGCTTGGCGTTATCCATTCGCTGGTTGTTCGTGCTCCAACCTTTTTTAATCCGTTCTTCAGTTTTGCTGGGCTGTGTGCTGCCGTCTGTTGCAATGGCGACTGCATGAGGATTTGAATGAGATCCTGCTTGGGCGTTTGTCCGCCCTTCATTGAGGTGGATGTGACAGCCGTTTCGTCCGGTTGGGGTTCGCTTTGACACGACGTATGTTGATGCAGCTGTTTCAGTGCCATTTCAATCGTATCCGTTTCCAGGCTCAAGTTCGGATAGCTTTCCAATGAAGTGGCCTGCGATTTATCCGGGATCAACTCATTCATCACTGCCTCGAGTGTGGCGTCGTCTTCACTATGATCAACCTTCGTAGAGTCCGGCTGGGCGTACATGACAGTGGTCGCCACAACGGTTTGCTTCGGTGTGGTTGCCAACTCACTTTCCTTCTGATTGACTGCAATAAACTTCAGCTGCGATTCCTCCAACTCGGACGCTGCCGCTTTTCCCATATTCAAATTGAACTCTTCTGTTTGCTCTGTGTTGGAGCCATCTACTTTAATGGCAATGTTCTCAATGTCCATCTTGATGGGCAGGCGAATATCCTCAATTATTTCTATGCTCTCCATGCGCACTGGCCGCTTGGGCGTCCTTAAATTATCCTCAGCCAGCGACATATAAGGCGATTGACGAAGGCTTGGCTCCTGGCTCTCGGGTTTGCTTACCATGGACTGTATTATAGTCTCCTCATTATGTTGACTTTCGTGATGACATTCATTCATTGCTTGTTCAAGCAAATTGTCGCCCCTAGATGCATTCGCTTCAGTAATTTCAGTAATTTCAGTTTTATCTGTCGAAAGTGGTTCATTTGTGTTGGTTTTTAATTGCTCAGTAAGTATAAAGTCTTCATTATCGGCATCATTCGACTCCACATCGGTTGTGGCTATAACATGAACTTCTTTTTCTTGATTGTTAACACTCTCTTCTATTATTTTATTATCCGTTATTTCATTGGTTAGCTCTTCATCAGCCGCTAATATCAGATTCGGCATTTCTTCGTCGTATGTTAACTCAGTCTCCCCCGAAAAGTTTATATATGAATTGTTTTCCCGAGTTTCTGTTTCGACTTCTTTCTTAACTCCTTCTTCAGAATTCAGCTCCATTACAATTTTCAAATCAGTCTGCGAGGCTTGATTAGAAACAGATTCGGATGTACTCATAGCATCGTTTGCTGCGTTGTGGCGTAATTTATTATTTAAACTCGCCTTTCCACGTTTCTTTTTCTTTTTTTTGTTTTTGTTTACTTTGCCATCTTTTGACAAATTCATTTCAGCTATCAGTTGTTGCTCCTTCGCATCTAATTTTAAAGCAGTTTCTTCAGTTGTCATTTCTAATCCCGCTTTGTTCTCATGAGATGTCGTATCCACTTCCGCCATTCCAACCTCTTCATAATTTAAGTCCTGTACTTTATTTATATCTGTGAACTCTTGATGATCGCCTACGTCTAGTCCGGAAGCGCACTCTTGTTCACTTCTTTCGATTATATCCATAATTTCATTATTCTTCAAATTCAATTCAATATGCTCAGTTGTCTGTGCTTTCTCCATTTCGTTGAATTCCCTTTCTATTTCATCATTCTTCGAATTAAACTCAAAATGTGGACCTATTTGCGCATTATTTAATTCTTCCTCGCTATTGATTAAATCCAAGCCGGGAATTTGAGCACTGTCCATGGCATTATCAGTATCGAAATCTCGACTCTGCTCTCCGGATATAAAATCCAAGCCTGGAATATGCTGGTATGTGCTATGGATTGCTGCATCCATCACTATTATATCATCTAGCATTTCTGGACTATGAGGCTTTTCCTCTTCTATGATCGGTTCTTGATGTGGTGATGGATTCTTTTCCGCTCCATTTTCGTTTTCGTGTTCAGTGGCATCTTTATTGGGCTCCCTGTCTTTTTCATTTACTAATTCAACTGCATCCATTTTAGATTCCGCAGCACCGTCAACTGAATTTGATTCCCCTTCGCTTAGGAAGGGATGCTGTTTGTGTACGATTATGCCAGGTTTCTCTCGATCCTCATTCCGTTCAACTACTTGGGGGCTTTCTTTCTTTTGAAAATTGCTCTCGAAATAGCTATCAATATATTCCACCAGCTGATTCATTTCTGTTCCACTTTGTTCGGTAGTTACTTGCACTTCTCTGGCGTCAGTTTGGCTTTGCGGGGTATACAGTTCCTTTGGTGTAAGCGGATCTGCATTGACTATTAGTTTTTCCATCACCTTCTCGATGTCTACGCTATTGTTGTCGCCATTTGACTGTGCTGCTGGGCTGTTTTGTGTGGATGTGCTGCCAAAGAGCGCCTCCATTGTTTCTAATTTACTACGCTTATTATGGGTCGTGGACTTAGCATCGTGCCCTCTCTCGGTTTCTCTTGAGCTGTTGCGTTTACTTTAAGCGGGATAGGGTCTTTAGAAGCAGGTAAATATTGCCAAGTAATACGTATTTTGAAATTATTAAGCTTACCTGTTATTGCTGCTTGCTTTGTTAGTCGAATGCGAAAGCAAACGAGAATGCGATCGCGATCGGGATCGTGATCGTTTTCTTCTTTGCTCTTTGCTTCTAGAGCGGTGCTTCTGACTTTGGCTTCTATCATGCTCTCGACTGCGAGTGCGAGTGCGAGTGCGACTGCGACTGCGACTGCGGCTGTGACTGCGTCGTCGACTTCGTTCTCGACCGCGATCTCTATGTCGATCACGTTCTCGCGGTTTTTCATGATCTCTGTCGTGTGTACTCCTTACATGCGCTGACCACGCAACCTTTGCTGTCGCATTATAGCGCAAGGCCTTATATCGTTTGTCTTGTGTCTTTCTCTCCTTATCGTCCTGGTCAATAGATGACGCAGCCTGCTGTCGCTTAGCCTCTGGCTTAACATGCTGCTTTGCCTTCGCATCGCAGTTCTCGTTTTTATTGTTGAATGCAATTTCATTTTCTGTTTTTTCTGTCACTTCATCACGTTTAAAATGTTTTGCTTGGTGATGTTGTAGGTCGGGCGCAGGTGGTATCTGAGACATGGGCAGCCCCAATTTGGGTGCCTGCTTACGCCTGAAGCAAATATCATCTTTCCTGTTTCAAAAACAAAAGAAAACAAAAATAAACAAAAAAAAAAAAAAAAAAAAAAAAAACCAAACAATGAATTTTCACGTATTACTGCGCTTGTAGTTTTGCCTAAGTAACTTACTCCTTGCGCAACTGTATTATTTGTGCATCCTTGCGCTTGATTTCTGCCCTGGCAGTGTCGAGTAAATTTTGAAAATTTACTTCCATTGTCCTGATTTTCTTGGCGAGCGCTTTTTTCTCCGCTTGCAAATTGTCTATTTCGAACCGAGCGGCGTCGTATTTCGCTTCCCAGGCTTCCAATTCCTTGCATTTCTAGGGACGAACCAAATTAACTTCGCTTAACTGATTGCAGAATACACTTACTTTTGTTTCAGCTTCTTGGAATTGGTCCAGGTCATCATAGATATCGAGTTCGTCCTCTAACATTTTATATAAACATTCGCGAACTATCAAATGCAGTCAGCAGTCTTAATGCGCGAAATGGGTCTAGTGTTGGTTAGCGTCTAAACCCAGATACATTCTATAAGCAAGTCTGCGTTTATGGGCAGCACTCTAATTTTTAACAGCTGACGCGATAGATTTTGAACATTTACTTTACTGTCACAACACACAACAATTTAGTCTCACAAAAACTACATAAACTATATACTATACGTACACAATATATTAATAAATACATATTAGACATTTCTGTAATGGCTGATCTACAACCGCGGCCGTACTATTACAGGCTTGAGCGCCAAAGGTTTGCTTGTATTACATATTCGATAACAGCATGTTTTCTTTTGCTCGCTCTGTTCCAATGGTATATGTTTTATTTTTTGTAAGTAATAATTAATAGTAGTATTCATTCTCATTTTATTAATTCTATGCACATTTTCAAATCATTTATTTCTTATCTAGAGAGAACGCAAATAAATATTTTACAAAAAATTACTGGCTTGGCATTATATTCTTCGTAATCAGCTTACTGCTCGTACTTTTATTCATATTCTTCGAGGAATTGCGATTCTTTACGCCCGTAAATTGGATAGTTGCCATACTCATAGTAAGTTGCAAATAATTTATATAATGTTATTTTGCTAATGTTATTATTTAACAGTTTGAGTGCATTGTTGTGGGCGTAACTTCGTTAGTCGTGCGCCACTATAAATACCACTTATTAATGAGCTTTATTATATGGACCATTGTTTTGGCTATATTCATTTTGTTCGGTTCCTTCATTCCAGTGAGCAAGTGTATACGTATCCACATCCCATATATTCTAATACTTCCCCCCTTCCAGCATGACTTGACTCTGGATATTGTGGTGCTCGTTGTATTTGGAATCGTTTGCATTATTGGCGCCATGTACTTTCTAATGCTTTACATCGTTGCAAATGTGCCATATTCATTTTTTGTATACCGGGCGCTCGTTCTCCTCAGCATCGTTACTGTATGTATTTCAAATATTGATATTTTGTATAGAAGCTAAATTCTGCACTTTACAGTTTGTAATGTACCATGCACAAATCATCAACGGAGGTCGCTTCGCTGAAATTCGTGACAAGGACTATCTTTTGGCTGCGCTTATATTGTTCTACGATTTCTTGCTAATGTATTTACTTACATTTCAATTAGCACCAAAGTGGAGTGATGTGTGTGATATTAACAAGGCTATAACAGGCAGCCTTGTATTGGACCACCATTTAAAACCACCAAAGATTGGCGGTAACTCGTCTACAAATTTGTAATACTTCACATGATCTTTTTTGAATCTTCGCGCTCAGTTAAATTAAAATGACGATTACATGCTTGTGATGGGCAGCACTTTTTTAAGACGCAGCCAACTTCACATGTTTCGAAATTTTGGCGCGCTGCAGCTGTTTCCATTTGGTGTTTTGTTGTTGTTGATATTACTGCGAATAAACTTTAATTGGCACAAAGCTGACACAAGCAATTATTTTTATATTTTGCAATAGCACCGAACAGAGTTTAGTGAGGCAAAAGACATGGATCCAACCATATCTGTTTCAAAGGTAAGCTTTCAAATTTGAAACGTTGGAGACTTACCAAATTTCCGGTTTCTGTTTAGGGCTGTTTTGTGTACAAAAATGGGGCGACACGCGCCAATAAAAGGACGCCCAGCAAACGAAAACATTCAGTGGCAACCAGCAGTCTACTTGGCAAGGAGCTGACCACCCAACCGTTCTATGCTGCCTACTCCGAATGCTGGGATCAGATCCACAGACACATTGTGCAGCTGCAAACGGCGAGCAATGCGAGGACTCTTGAGGAACTCATGGATTTTGTGTCAGGAGAGCGGACTGACTGCATGGACATGGACAGCGAAGTGCTGCCCACTGCTGCGCTGCTGACAGGCATCAATCAGCCCGATCATCTTAAGCAATTCGAGACGCTCACACAGCGTCTTCATACGCAGAATGCGGCTCGGGTCTGTGTGCTCCAATCACGAGATTGCGCCACTTTGAAAGCGGCCGTGGAGTCCATGGTGTACAATCTAATAGATGATCCATCTGAGCCTGTGGATATAGATATGGATGAAGAAGATGACGGTCGTGAGCGGGATCGTAAACGTCTGCGTCGGACGCAGTGTACCATGAAGCATCTACATGCATGGTATGCAAATAACTATGCTGGAAGGGATAAGCAAGGCGCCTTAGTGATTATTTTGCCGGATTTTGAGTGCTTCAACGCGAGCGTGCTTCAGGACTTCATTCTAATACTCAGCGCTCAATGCGGTGTCCTGCCATTCGTCCTGGTGCTAGGAGTAGCCACTGCCATGACAGCAGTGCACAGCACGTTGCCCTACCACGTGAGCAGCAAGATCAAACTGCGCGTATTCCAGACCCAGGCAGCACCGACGGGACTTAATGAGGTACAGATCCGAAACTTTCGCTCAGCTCAGCTATTGCATTCTTCCTCACTTACCTATCTATATTCACTTATCTTCCAGTTGCTCGACCAGGTGCTGCTCTCGCCGAAATATGTCTTCCATTTGTCCGGCAAGGCGTTCAAGTTCCTGACGCACATCTTCCTCTATTACGACTTTTCCATACACGGCTTCATACAGGGCTTCAAGTATTGCCTCATGGAGCACTACTTTGCCGGCAATGCCTATGCCCTATGCACCAGCTACAGCCAGGCACTGGCGCGCATAAAACAGCTGACGCAGGAGGACATGGAGACCATACGACGGCTGCCCTCCTTTCGTCCCTATGTGGAGCAAATCAACGACTGCAAGCGCATCATAGCCGTGCTCACCGACGACGATTACTTGAAGAAAAAGCTGCCACAGCTCTTACGTGATTGCCTGCTCCACTTCATGCTCTTTCGCTGCTGCTTGGAGTTCTTCGCGGAGCTGGTGGGCGACTTGCCACGCTGTCCACTGGGCAAGCTGCGGCGGGAGCTCTACGTGAACTGCTTAAACAAGCCTATCAGCGAGCAGCCTGAGTACAAGGAATGCTGGCAGATGCTCAGCTTTATGTCCAAGGCCGAGTTCGTGGCCAAGTTAGGCAAGTGCATTGCACGCACTGAGCTCTTTCTCAGCGAGCAGATAGCTCCGCTAGAGCTAGGCGATGCGTGCTCGGACTTGATGCGCACCAAGCTGCAAGCGCTCAAGCAGTTGCTCAATGATGTCGAACTGGCAAACATGGATCTGCAGACAGCTGCCACTGACGCTGATCCGCAAGCCGACGGTGCTCCATTGAGCGACCTCACGCAGGTTGCCTCGCGCCAGGAGCTGAAAGCGCAGCTGCTATTGCGCAGCAAACAGGACAAACAGCAATCGACGTCGGAGTTTACGCGCGCTCTCAATAAGATTTTGACTGTCATCGAATCTGATTTGGTGCTTGCCCATCTGCGTCCACTGCAGCAGGCGCCGCCGCTTCACGAAATCTACGTCTTCAGCGACATTGCGACGGTGCGTCGTAATATCATTGGCGCACCTCGTGCAGCACTGCACACAGCCCTCAACAATCCCCACTTTTATATGCAATGCAAATGCTGTGAGCTGCAGGAACAGTCGCAACTGGTCAGCACGTTGCCCGACTTGTCGGTGGTCTACAAATTGCATCTGGAGTGTGGTCGCATGATCAACCTTTTCGACTGGCTGCAGGCATTCCGTTCCGTTCTGCGGGCAGGCGACGAACAGGAAGAGAACGAAGTGCCCCAGGAACAGGTTGATCCCCAGATTCAGTGAGTGTTTTATATACATGTATTTTAATATTTATATACTGATTTGTCTTCTCTTGCTTAGAGCTCGATTTACTCGCGCTGTGGCCGAACTTCAATTTCTGGGATACATTAAAATGTCCAAACGCAAGACGGATCACGCCACACGCCTCACCTGGTAGCATATACCCCATATCTATAGCTGTAAATTGTATAACCACATGCCACTTTATGCCGCAAATTCAGATCTATTTATTGCCAATTGCATTCGAAATCAATCAGATTTATGTTTAGAGATCTGGTTGGTATGTTTTCTCAAAATAAAAGCAAATTGTTTATTTATTGACTTATTAAATAAATGCATCTCGAATAAAAAATCTAATTTATTTGATTTATAATTTATATTCATTTAGCGATCGTATTTACTTACTATCAATACATTCATGCATTCAATCAAATTCCATACACAAAATTTATTTTTTTAATAATAAAATCTAAAATAAATAATATTTTAATTTTTTTTTTTTTCAATTATCTATTTGCAAATATTCTTTATGACACACTGGCGAGCTTTTAAATGCTGTACGTGAAGGCTTTGGTAGATATCTGATAGATTTGAGACATCGTATGCAAATATTATTTATTAGGTGTGGGAAATTTAAAACTGGATAACCCTGAAGCTGAGCTCTGGAGGATTGATAGCCAATTTTTATGGGTTTCAAGTCTGGTTAAATGTCATTTGCGTTCCTTGTTTTCCTACAGTAAGAGTTCTGTTTGTCTTTCAATCGTCCAGAATAATGAAACTCGTGGTCTCTTCTATTTGCTTGTATGTACCCCAATAAACTTCAATTCGTACTAATTTTATATAATTAAAGGCATATACAAATGCCTTAAAAAGGGTTTTATTATTTGATTTAATTTAATTTAATTTTAGATCCAAACTTAATGACTTCCTTCGTTTAAATACGCAAACTCTATGTCGAGTTTCATTCTATTGGTTGGAGGGGGACGGGTGCGTAAGGGCAAGTGTAAAAGATTATCACTAAATTAGTATTACTAATAATATTCCATTACTTAAGCGAATACTGTAACTCGAAATGATAAGGGCTCAGCATTTTTTTTACGAATTATATTAATTTCGATTTCTTTAGATTTTCATAAATGAATAACTATTCTTCAACATTAGAATTCTGACGATATGTATGAAGATCAATTTCAATTTGTTCTATTATCAGTGACTGAAATTACGATCTGATGGCAATGATTATTTTCCTAATACTTCCTATTCAAATAACAACTAATCTATGCATCAGAATTTAATCAGAAAAGAGATATTTAAAATTAAATCTTAAAGGAATTTAGTCGAGAGTGACTTCATTTAATGAGTGTATGACTTCAATCAGGCACATCAGATTCCATTTCTCAAATACTTTTCAATCAGAATATTATATTATTGCACCTCTGTCACTTCTTGAATGGCTTAAAGTTTTATCTCGAAGTGAGATTCACAAAGAGCCTTGGCATTAGCATTCATTTGTTGCCGTTTGGTTTCAACCACGTCACAGAATAACGTTTTATTTAAATTGGGGTTAACTGTGCTATCTCTATCTCGACTTAACCACAAACCTATCTATTAATAGACTAGAAGACAGCAGCAATAACCTAACCCATATACGGCCAACTCCGCTGCCGCTGCCGCTGCCACTGTCGCTGCCGCTGTCGCTGTCGCCGCACACGTAATCAAATTGAACATATGCCCCTAATGCGCTTATGTTTGTTTAAATCTCGGCCAGGCGCACTCTGCTTCTGTGTTTGCTGGAGTATTTACCACAAATTATTTGAAATATGGTGCAAGTGCGACATCTAGGAAAACGCTGCCCACTTTGTCAAATGGGGTGTTCCCACGCCCCTTCCGGCTTGCTCCATCCGTTCCAACTGCTCGCCACATTGCGTGGAGCACCCTGTTTCAGGATAGTCGGGCAAATGGTATAAAATGTGTCGAGGTCCAATAAAAGGCCACAGTTTCTCTCTACACTCCGCTGTGGACTGTGTTGCATTGAGATATCCGGATACAAGAGAGATCGCACTTCCTACTACAATGAATATACTAGCTCCATTTGGGAAAATGGAAGTGGCCTTCCTTCTGTTGCTGTTGGCCAGCTCTATGGGCGGCACTGGTGGTGCTCCACTTGAGGTAAGTCTCAACTTTAACTGGAAGCTTAACGTTTTAACATGCATGTCAATAGGTCCCGGAGGTATGTCTCTTTCAGTCTGGATCTATGGAATGCTCCCCGGGTAAATTGATATAATCCTTAGTCTTCTGATACCTAATTACAGGTCTAGCTTAGTTAAGTATTATACTTTATAATCTATATGGGTTCGAATTACACGAATTTCCAAATTTAGTTTTTCAAATCGATTTAGAAATTATTATATTCATTCATATTCATTTTCTTCACTGTTCACAACTATATAGATTTCTAAGTTAGATTTACAAAATTTGTTTATAGTATATTGCACAACTTCGAAATTGCAAATTCTTTAGCCCAAAAAGGGATAATGAGATTTGCAGTTTTTTTCTGAATTCACCTATGTATGTATGTATATATATTACTACAGAAACTCTTCCTTAGATACCTTACACTTCTGCCAAAAATACAAATATTTTTCTATATTCACTTTTATTTATTTACAATTAATTTTTCTACGGAGTTTATTAGAAATTATACCGTATACCCTACATTTTCTTTAAATTCATAAACTTCTCTGTAGTTGAAAGTTTTATCTATAATATGAGTTGAATAGGTTGGCTGGCAAAAATCCTCAGACCGAACCCTCCTCGCGGGTGCCAGCTGGGCAATGGACGCTTGAACGACTGTTGGAAGGAATGGAAAGTATTCTTCAATACTATTCCGTTTATACCAAAAGCGGCTTCGCGTCTAGCTAAGGACTCAATACAGCCCTCACATTGAGCGCTGTAAAAGAGCCATGGTCTTGAGGTATTGAGCAAACAAAATAATGTTTCTGTCGATAATCTCGATAACTAAGTCCTGCGTTTATTTTAAATAGTTTACGAAATTCGTGATTCGAAATCCCTAACAAGTAACAACATTGCGATTCGGCAATACCGACCGCAGAATACTTATTCCCAATCGGTATTTATTTATATACATACATCGTTTTTGGCAAATCGATAGAGAAATTTGTTTAGATTTTAACCATATAATTATAAGACACTATTTTCCTGATTTTCACAACCGCAATGATATATGATCTATGATCTATATCTTTGTATACTCATGTCAAGGTCTAAATTTCAACTCTTGAGCGTATCAGAGTAATTTGTATCTGACGAGGATACACGGCAGTGAATATGAATATATAAATTTCAAAAGCTTATACCTTCCATACGTTCTTACGAACGGACGTACAGATGGATAATTTAAAAAAGTACATATTTTATAGACATATGACGAATACGGAGAAGAAACGCTAATGAGCATATAGAATCACAAATACTCCACCGGAAGCCTCACTTAACGTGAACCTAACTAATTTCTAAAATTGTGACCAAGTTACACTAACAACATGTAACAACCTTGAAAAGCTTAAGTAACATATTCAAAAAATATATATTTGACATTTGTATTGAATTTATTAAATAAAAATAATTGTTGCTTTACTTTTTAAGAATCATGTCTTGCATTTGATAAATTAGCACATATTTTATAAATTATGGCTATTAAAAAAAAATTAAAGAAACAGAAATCCATTGCAATTTTTCCTATTTTTTAGCGAGTATAGTCAAGCGTCTAAAGGAATATCAACAAAAATGCAGCTCAGACTGTTCAGTCCAAGGATTAGTTGCTTCACATTAGCTTCAGCGTCTCGATAGCAGAAGTAATGCGTTCGATTTCAGTACGGGATTCAGTTAGCTTTGTGTCATTAGCCGCTTGCACCTCGGCCGGCACCTTGGTGGCGTAGTCGGCGGCCTGGATGGCCTGGCTGAGTTTGCTGACGGTCTGCTCCAGTTGATCGCGTTTTTTATGCAGCTTGGCGATCTCCTTGTCCGCCTCGATCAGACCTTTGAGCAGTAAATGCACCTCACACTGTCCAGAGATGGTGAGTATGGCGCAACCAGTGGGTGGCTCAACATCGAAGGCCACAGTGGAACAGTAGGCGATGGTGGACAAGTCGCTGGCATAGCGCTTGAGAATCGCATTGGGCGCTGGATCCGTGCATACGATGTAGGCTTCCGTCTTGGTCTTGTTGGGCAAATTGTAGTCAGAGCGGGCGGAGCGTATGACACGCGCTGCCTTCTGCACAAACTCCACATCCGATTCGACCTGAAGGTTGCGCCAGCTGGTATTCGCTGTGGAAATTTAAAAAATTATGGAAAAAAACATTATAATAAGTTGGATTATGCATGGTTGCATGGTTGTTTCTTACTTGGATAACTGGCTACGCAAATGCTGGGCGTGTTTTCTGCCCTTGGCAGGCGCTGGAACAGTTCCTCGGTGATGAAAGGCATGAAAGGCGAGAGGAGACGTAGACCATAATCCAGGCAAACATAAAGGGTCCGCCTAGCTGCAGCCTGCTGCTCGGCGTTGCCGCTCTGGAAGATGGGCTTTAAGCATTCCAAATACACATCACACACGTCGTACAACCAGAAGGCATAGCAGGCGCTGGTTGCGGCCGCAAAGTCATAGGAATCAAAGCCAGCATTGCATGCCTCAATAGTAGCCGACAATCGGGACAGAATCCAGGCGTCCATTTGATTCGATTGATTTGAGATTGTCACTTGGGTGTTGTAGAGCTCATTGCCGGTGAAATAAAGCAGGGCGAATTTCGTGGCATTCCACAACTTGTTGCAGAAGAATCGATAGCCCTGCACGCGATTGATGTCCAGATTAATATCACGAGCTTGGGTAATATAGGCACACAGCGCGAATCGGAGTGCATCGGAGCCACACTCTGGTATGCCCTGAGGATAGTCCTGCTTCTGACCCAGCTTGGCTTTCTCAATCTCACGCGGATCCAAGTTAGAGCTAATGAGTTGCTCGTGCAGACCTTCCAGTGTAATACCATGTATCACGTCCATTGGATCGATAACATTCCCTAGCGATTTGGACATCTTGCGTCCGTGCGCATCGCGCACCATTGGATGCAAATAGACCTCCTTAAATGGCAATTTGCCCATCAGCTTCTGGCCGAAGAAGACCATGCGTGCCACCCAGAAGAAAAGGATATCGTGGCCCGTTTCCAACAGCGACGTGGGATAGAACGCCTGCAAGTCAGCCGTATTGTCCGGCCAGCCGAACACAGAAAATGGAAACAGACCGGAACTGAACCAGGTGTCCAGCACATCCTCATCCTGCTGTAGCACAATTTTGCTGGCATCTACACCAAAGCGCGTGGCTGCCTTGCTCAAAGCCTCCTCTTCACTACGTGCTACAATCCAATACTGTTCATCATCGGCCTGCATACAGAATTATAGAAACTGATTACCTTGTGATATGGATCATTTGAGTTCAATGCTCACCGTGCTGGTTTTAATACTGGCATCATTAAAGCTCACATGGTAGGCGGGTATGCGGTGACCCCACCAAAGCTGCCGCGAGACACACCAGTCCCTGATGCCATCCATCCAGTGATACCAAGTCTTTGTATGATGCTCAGGTATGATCTTCAGTTCACCAGATCGCACCGATTCCGTGGCAGCGGCAGCCATGTCCGCGCAACTGACATACCATTGCGGCTTGATGAGCGGCTCCACCACGTCCTTGGAACGACTGCAGATGGGCACGACCATGGCATTGTTGAGGGTCTCGCGGTAAAGACCCAACTGCTTAAGCTTCTCCAGTAACTTCTTCCGGCAATCGAAGCGTTTGAGTCCTGTGAACTCACCATAGTCACCGATGATGAAACCGTCATCATTGAATATGGTAATGAAGGGCAGGTTGCAGCGCTTGCCCACCTCGTAATCATTGGGATCGTGGGCGGGAGTTATCTTAACGGCGCCCGTGCCGAAATTCATATCCACAAACTCATCGCTGACAATGGGCAGGCGGCGATCGCAGAACGGATGCACAACATGCTTGCCAATCAGATGTTTGTAGCGTTCATCCTGCGGATGCACAGCCACAGCCGTATCACCCAGCATTGTCTCAATGCGAGTGGTGGCAACAATGATCTCCTCGTCGCTGCCCTCCACCTTGTAGGCGAACTTGATGAGCACACCGAACTCCACCTTCTCGTCGTAGCCTGGGATACTTAAGAACGTGCGGCCGGCCAATTCCACCTTGTCCACTTCAATATCTGAGATGGCCGAGCGTAGGGAGCACGACCAATTCACCAAGCGTGAGCTGCGATAAACAGCTCCCTGCTCGTGCAGGCGCACAAAAGCCTCCGTAACGGCGCGGCACAGCTTCGGGTCCATGGTAAAGTTCACACGTGTCCAATCATAGGACGATCCCAAAGCCTTTAGCTGATCATAGATGCGGCCACCCTTCTCACGTCTCCAGTTCCATATGCGCTCGATAAATTTCTCGCGCCCCAGATCGTGCCGTGACAGCCCTTCTTCCCGCCAAAGTAGTTTCTCTACCACCACCTGCGTAGCTATGCCCGCATGATCACAGCCGGGCACCCACAATGTTGTGCGTCCCTTCATGCGATGATAGCGCGTGATGGCATCCTCAATGGCATTGGTCAGGGCATGACCTAAATGAAGGGAGCCCGTCACATTTGGAGGCGGTATGACCATGATGAATTTACCATTCGGATTAGCTGCATCAATAGAACCTCGCTGAGGAAAAGCTCATTGGCAATTAATTTAAAGTATATATATTTTCATAACGCTTACGCCATATTCAGGTGTAAAGAATCCCTGCTTCTCCCACCAGCTGTACCACTGGGCCTCCGCGTAACGTGGACTGTATGCATCAGGAAGTGCCCCGCTAATGTCCTTCTTTTCGCCAGGCGCTGTATTTGCCGTATAAACTGCGGCTTCCTTAACTTCTTTGGTGCGTTTCTGTGACAACAAAAGCAAGATTATAACTTTCACCGAACCAAGCAAAAGAGCAGACATCAAAGTTGGACGATATACTGCCTTAAAGATACCCTGTACGTCGAGCACAACCGAATTTCTTATCTGATATTGTTTGTGAAATCCTCACGAACAATATCAGATAAGAAATTCGGTTTATACATTTCATCAAAATACCTATTACTATAAACAATAAATTATTCTCATTATTCATTGCAGTAAAAGTAAATATGAAAAAATTAAAAACCTAAGAAAGGAAAAAAATGTTTAAATACTCTTTCGCTTTCACAATACCTGTCATGTCGCCTGTTACATACTTTTTCACAAATTCTGCATACCTTTTTCATAATTTTGTTTACAGGGCAAAACAATACCAGCGTAATTACCTTTCACTTTTTCAATGTGTAAGCTTAACGCAATTAACGGAGTCGAAATTGAAATAGGCAAAGGCAGTTGCAATTCGTGCATGAGTCATTCGAGTGCCGAAATGCCCTACACTATGTGCTGCTACAAACACAACAAATGACCTAACCTATGTCAATGGGTGGCACAGAAGACACTTACATCGGGTTTTTCTTTCTTTTCGCCCGCCGCTGGTGCTGCTGATGCCTTTTTATCCAACTTGGCCTGTAACTTAGCTAGTTTCTCGGCTTTCTTGGCCTCCTTCTCCAATTGTTTGGCCGTCTTTGGTGGGCCTCCATCACCGGCTGGCGAATCAGTGCTGTTTGGTTGTTCCTGTTCTGGCATGCTGCGCGATCGTATTTATAACTGAGCTGTTGTAGTGTGAAACAATTTGACGTTGTAATGATTTATGCTGATGCAATGTTGTTATCAATAAAAGTAAACTCACTTTTTAAGCTCCTCATGCAAATTGCACTCACAGATGAAAACGTGTGCAAAAGGTGTGCCCAGTGCAGGCAGTTTTTTCCCCGAACAATATCGATATATCACTTATTTTTGAATGATGTAAAGTACTCAAAATAGTATCGATATCTGAAACGTTTTATCGTATTTGTTGCACCTCTAGTTCTTTCAATGTGTTTTGTTAAAATTAGCAAAAAGTTTGCAGTTTCTGTGTATTTTGTAATTTGTTCATTGTGAAGTAGTGTGACAACACAATCTAAAAGTTGCAAGTGTGTGAAACTAATGAATGATGTCGTGTCCTCAGAAATGTCAATGGACAGCGACGAATCACCGAGAGAAGCGCGTTCATCCATTTGACTAGTGCAGTTGTGTATGGGTACTGATTAGAAGACGCCAATTGCAAATTGGAAATTACAAAAACAAAACAAAGTGGTATTTTAATGAAGACAGCGATAACACAGTAAACAGAATCGGATACAGCCTAGGACACACACATGCACACACTCACGTATAGACACTCACACTATGGCATGTCCAGCAGGGCGAGCGATCTATTGTAAATAAACCGCATACATACGTCTACTGTGAACTAGTGCTGTTTTCGGTCACGTACGCCGTTTGTTGTTGCATCTGCGTTCTGAGCCCAAACTATTGCGAATTCGTTGAACATTTTTATCGATAACAACTGACGAGCCGACCGGAATGTAAGAAAAAAAGTACTGCAGCGATTCCCTAATTAAAGGTGAGTTATATCCCCAGCTTTAAGTTTAAAGTGCAATCGAGTCAAGTTTTGCACAAAATCGATTTTTCAAATTAACTTTGCGCCGTGCAGCGAGCCGCATTGTCGAGCCTAATTGACAGCTTTCTTTGCGGCCTACTCTTTCTTTCTCCTTTATCTTTCGGTTTCTTTTATGTACATACATGTACGTATTATCATTAGCCGGTCGTTCAATGCGGCACTTGAGCTTCGGCTATGAGAATATCTCATTATTATTATAGCTATTATTTATTTATTTTTTTTGGCAGCTTAAAATAAATCTTTGCCCGCATTAAGATGAGTATTAGTTAGTTATATTCTAATTACTATGCAAAGAGTGTCTGTCTGTGATCAAATTAACATTACATTCAAATAGTTTGTATAATAAAATGTATAGAAATTTATCATTTCAAAACATGTACTATATACACTTATAATAGATCATGAAACATATCATTAGATCTTGAAATGAATTCTGAAAATCTGTCTAGTTTATTTACATATATATGTTATGTATATAATACATATGGCATTTCTCCTGAAAGGTCTCCATTTTGTAGCGTTCGACCCCTTGGCTTTTGTTAAAATGTTAAAAACACATTGTTAGTGCTGAAAACACCAAAGAACTATCGTATTTTGACAAGTGATGAATCTTAAATTTCTTAATTAGCACTAAAATAGGTCCGTCTTCAACACAATTTTCTGGAGAAATGCTCATATATAAATATACATTATGAAGAATAATAATTGGTTAATTAATTTAAAGGCTTACAGATTTACTTGAAAAAAAAAAAAAAAAAATAAAAAATTTTAATTATATTATTTTGTATCATATATTAATAAATACATTATATAACAATGCACGTATCTATTAATTTACTATAATATTTAATGTACTAGAATATATAAAGATTTAATTAATTATGTCTTATCATATATACTCTTAAGTCAAGTCGGTTTGTAGTCAGCTTGTCTTTTCTTTAGTAATATATAACTTTTCCACGCCTTAAAATTGAAGACAACAGCTGCTTAGCTATCGCGGTGTTAATGACTTCTTCTAATCAAACAAACGCGCCTCGGCTCGCGGTGTAAACAAAGCGTCAAACAAATGTTTGAAAGGCATAAAAAAAGTTATTGACATGCGTAGACAACCCTTAAGCAGCGAGGCAGGGCAACGACGCAGGATAACGAAACAAAGGCCCAAGTCCAGGCTAGCCCAGACGACAACTGACCTGCGACAAAGACAACGCCAGAGGAACATCTGCTCATCACAGGCTGAGCCACAGCCAGAGTTCGAGTTTGAGTTCGGGACCTCAAGATGTCTGTGTCTGCGGCCTACCTGCACGCAGGGCAGCACACAGAGCGAGAGAGACAGAGAGAGAGAGAGAGAGAGAGAGAGAGAGAGAGAGAGAGAGTAGAGGAACTGGGAACAGGACACCCAGACAAAGTTCAATGTACGCCTGCGCACACATTTCACAGGATGCACACGCGCAGCTGCGACAGGATTTGTAGCTCGGATGTGCGTGATTTTTGTTCGCTCTGCTTTCAGCTCTGTTCGGGCCTTGCCTTTTATTCTGGTTCTCTTATTTTTTGCACTTCCTAAACGGAAATCTCAAATGTTGTAACTGTTATCATCTCATTTTTTTATTTTTGCCAGACAACTTGTATGTAATCTCTGTAGAACGATCGCTTCGATTTGAATACCTTGTCCTGGCCACACCCTCTCGTCCTCTTTCTCTCTCATTCTGTCACTCGCCCTGCGTGTGAGCTACCGGTTTTTCCGAAAACAAGTTGTGAATGCAATTTGAAACTTTTTTCCTTCCATTATTTAATATTTTTTTGTTGGGGTCCTATTCCTCGCTCAATTGGGGCGATCGTGCCCCTGTGTACGTATTAAGTTACAGTTGCTCGAAAAGCTGCGTCTGGACGTATCTGGTTTTGAAACGTTGCTGTACTTTTTGTTTTCTCCGATATCCATATGCTGGCTGGCTGACTGTCCGGTGGGACTGAAAAGCGAGCTCCTTTTTACTGGGGGGCACATGCAGGTGATGCAGCTCGGACAGCTGCTAATGTTGCTTAACCAGCATAAACAATTTGTTGTTGGAAACGTTACGCTTCAAATCCATTTCTACTTGCTGAACACCCAAACCCGAATACACATATACAAAGCCAAACAGCTGCGCTTATAAGAAAAGGAATATTCAATGTCGTGGTTTTAATGTTCTTATATGGAATATGTTTATCAACAAAGCCATTAACTTTGATATCTTTGTAAGAATTCATTTGTTATACATACATATTTTTACTCAGTTAGATAAGAGTCCTGCGCCCTCAAATATGAAACTGTCAATAGACATATATTCAATATCGCCTCAATTGTATTGTGAAACTGAATTCATTCATTCTCTTTACAATATCATCATCATTATTTAACATTATCATTTGTCATCTTATAATTATCCCTCCGACATCGGTTCATTCTCTCTTGTTAGCAAATTGTCAATTAGAGCTGCGCTGAGCTATAATAATAGTAAATCTCGCGGCTGTTTGCAAAAAAATTAAATCTGTTTTGAAAAGCTATAAATTGCCTCGGTTTTCCTCTCTTTACTGTTATTAGTTATTTAACATAATTTTATTTGTTTATTAACAAATTTAATCGTAATTTGCTTTGATTGCCCATCAAATTACACCAAAGCTAAAAAAATTATTTGATTTATTAAAAAAACTTAAGCTGAAACATATGTCTAGTAACTAATCCTCATTTATTATTGCAACGATATGAATTATAGCTATTAATCAATTAAAGCGCTCCCACATCGCTCAACTGTTTTCGTACAGACACCACACACACACACACACACACCAACACATATGCGCACGCACACACATATACATATGCTAGTATTCTGGATAGCAACCGCAGCTAATCAATCGAGCGACGTCCATCAGCTGCCAAGTTGAAATATCAACTGTAGATGGAACTACATCAGCAACTGCTGCAGATGCAGCCTCCTGCATTGTGCATTGTGCATGGAAGTCCTTTGCCTTGGGTCATGGCGCATGCCAAAGTCGGGCAGTTGCAGTTGTCGTATCTAGTTTTTAGGGGAACTCCCAGTTGAAAACAGATGTTGGCTATAGTCACAATCAATGCAGCAGCGGGCAGCTGCCGTAGGCAGGCAGTCAGTCAGGGGCAGCGACCGAAGCAGAGGCAGAGGTAGTTCGTTGCAGCCGGCATTCAGAGCATGCATTATCCTTCGTACCTTTACGAGGCGACAGATGGCAACGCAGTCATTCAGTACGCCAGTCTTGGTTCGGGTCAAGCAGCAGTAGCAGCTGCTGCTGCTGCTGCCTCTGAGGTCTGGACTAAGCACTTGAAGTGCAGGTGCTGGCCAGTTCGAGTTGGCCAAATACTGAGTCGAGCCCTTTGCTGGGCTCGTCAGCTGGTCAGAGTGTTGCCCTGGTTGGGTCTGGTCGTGACCGACCCTACACGCATACCACAACTCTTGATGGGGGATGTTGCCAAAAATCAGCTGTTTTGCGCAATGTTTATAAACAAAATGTAACCCTTAGACAAGTCTGGGCCAACACACATATATGTGTATATATGTATATAGAGATATATTTTTGGAACCACCACTGAACTGAACAGAGCTGAGCTGAGCTCTGCTAGAGTTAAAGGCAGAGCAACCACCGGCAATGCGACCATGTCCACGACCTACTTTGGCGCACTGGCTCTGGGCCACATGGCGCATAGGGTGGTTCCGCTCACAACAACAACAGAGACTGCAGACAGTGTAAGGCGACCAAGGCCTTTGTAGGTGCAAGGACGTTTGACACCGGGTACGAAAAACCCCCCAATCAACCCAACCAGTCAGGGAGTAAGCCGGCAGCAACCACCAAGTCAAATATAAGGCACCGACCGAGCGACCACCACGGAAAAGCCATGTGCTCTGCTGTGCTCCGCTCTTGGTCATGTGCTTAACTGAACCACCACCGCCGACACCACCACCACTGTCAAGAGCAGCGTATTACCCACCTTGCAGTTCATTGGCATGTGCCGGCATGTCATCAGCCTCATCCACACAACGTCTTCGTCACTTTTAGGAGTTTTCCCAAAAAAGAAAAAAGAAAACAGAAACCAAAACAAAGTGCGACTTGGTGGTAGTTAGAGTCGCGCTCCCATTCATAAAGCATAACATAAACATACCCCCGCTCTCTCTTTTTCTATCTATAGATATACAACATATATTTGTATTGTTTGTTTTGACGGCCTCTGGGTGGTTCTCTATTCTAGGTGGTGTTTGTTGGCATAGATTTCCCGACATAATCGCAGGTGTACCCTCATATATAAAGTACAGACAACCCTCTAAAACTTGTGGCTAGCTCAACAGGTCTTTCCTGGTTAGTGGTTGTTGTTGGTGTGTGTGTGTGTGTATGTGGCCCGATTGAGGGTAATTAGTATTTTTTGGGGTTATAAAATTGGCATTGACCCAACCTGCGAATATATGTATAAGGCGCATAAAGGGGTTGAAGGTCATACAGGTTGGTCTTAAATCTGAGCAAAAGACCATGCCCTTTGACAAGAGTCTTGGAATTTAAAGATTTAAATACTTAAATATATATTGAACAAGATTTTAATATTTACAATTTTAGTTTAAATGCACAAATAATAATTAGAGTACATTGAACTCATGAAATTATCCACATAAATTGAAATTTGCATAGGATAGCGATATAGAGCTTTAATGTTTGTTTATGTAGCTATTCAAAAAGAATTCAGCTTTATTGAATATTCGCAACAAAGAAATTTATATAAATATAGCATACTTTTTAGTAAGTTTACTAGACAGCTTAGAAAACATATCAGAACATCAAGTGCATAAATATATAAAATGTATAAATTTGTTATATATGTACATCTTGAATAATGGAAATCCTATATTTCCATCTGAATACAATTTCATATAATTTCCGTTTAAAATTTAATATAACCAAGATTGTTAAATAAAAAACACTAAAAAAGTTAAAGCTTACAAATAAATAATTGATTATTAAATATAAATACAAATAAAAATATTTAAAAGTTTGCAATGGTAATTTAAAAAAGAAAAGCTTTTGAATATTATATCTTTCTACCTTTCATACAACGTATTTCTTAAATGAATATCCAAGTATAAGATATTATTTAAATGCTCTTTATTAACTTTAAAGTAGGGTGAAATTGATATTTTTCTCAAAATGGTGTAATTGGAGCATTTCCAAGAAAACGTGAAAACATAAAAAAGCCCACGCTGTCCCGAATGCTCCTGTTTTCCGGTCGACCAGACACTTGAACACGCGCGCAGTTAACTTGAAAATATGATATTTGTTGCCTTATATTCATTCCTCTGATGTGAAACAGTTTTGCTTTGCGCTTTCAAAATGGCGACGCCGCTGACCAACAAAATCAATGCAAGAAGGCGGCGGCAGCGACGTCGTCGTCGTGCGTAGACCAACGGCGGTATTAGCAGAAAAAAATACAACAAAAACAACAATAAAAGCAAACATTAGAAAAAGCAACGGCAAAAACGCTGACAGCGCCGCAGACACTAAACATTTTGCAGCAGCGCAAATCTAACGGCACAAACAATGGCGGACAAGGCGAAATGGAACGTCAAGCGCAAAAGAGAATTAATTAGATTGCGACGGCAGCTGGGCGCAAAGGCGGCAGCTGAGAGAGTGTGAGCCATTAAATATTATGAGAGAGTATGTTCCATGCATATATGTGCGCGTGTATGTGTGTGTGTGAGAGAGAGAGAGAGAGAGAGAGAGAGAGAACAATTGCAATTGCGAGTGCGCAAGAACGAAACAGCTCAGCAAAGCATAGAAAGCTTCAATTTGTATACTTAGAACAGCAGCAACAACAACAACAACAATGGCGGTAAGCGATCCAAGTACAACAACAACTATATACGAACAGCAGCAGAAAATGTAAACTGTAAAAACGAGCGGCTCCGTGTATCCGAGTCCCTTCTTTAAATCCGAAAGATATGTACCAAATGTAATGAACAGTCGGCAAATGTAAAGCAAAACAAAGCCTTAGACTGAGCCAAAAATTGATACAAAAAAAAAAGGAAAAAAAAAAAAAACAACACAGTTGTGCAATTGAGATAACAAAAGAGAAACTTGAAAAAAGGGGACGCGCGCTTTGCTTTTTGTATGACGCGTGTGCTATAGGCCTCACAAAAGGATATAAAACGGGCACAGCGCAGCGCTAGAATAATAAATAACGTTTGTTGTTGTTGCTGTGTTGTTCCTGACGCAGCAGCTGAGGCAGTTGGCGAATTGAAATTTTATGAGAAAATGAAATTGTATTAGAAAATATGCTGCGTGAATCACGAGACACACACACATACACACAAAGGCACACACCATTACGAGCATACACACAAGCACACGCTATTGTGAATAGGGGACGCGCATTATTGTGTTCTCTACGCGCTTTCGCTTCAGCCGACGTCAACAGCGACCGCAGGACGACGTCATCGGCAGTCAGTTAGCTGTTGTTGTTGTTGCTTTTGCTACTGCTGTTTGGTTCCTGTTTTCGCTTTTTACCATTCAGTCAATGACCACATTGTGTACACAACGTGTGTGTGCATATGTGTATGTGTATGTGTATGTGTGCCTGCTCTGGTCCTGCCGGAAGTTGACGCCGCCGTTTGGTCATTCTCGTCGCTTTTGCTGAAGCTCGCTATGACGCTCTGCCGCTCTCGGTCTTACTCGCTCTCATTCTCTCCCCTCTCTTTCACTCTCCCTCTGTATCCTTGTTCTACTCGATGCCACGCTTGAGCTACGTTTATAAAAAACAAGTTTGTGAGTTTTAACAGCGCGCAGGATCCGGCTCCCCATACGAAATGCACTTCAGCTCCTTTGCCTTAATACGTGTGTGCTGTTCAGTGTTCAGTCCTTGCGCGTACGGCCTTTCGCGTCACGCTTTGATCCTGTCGTTGCTGCTGCTGTTCATTCCCCTCTCTCTCTCTCTGCCGCCTCCTCTTCCTTACTTCCTTCCAGCCATCACCCATGGCACAGAGCATAGGCGTTGCCCAGCTAATGACATGTTGTAAATTATATTCCCTGAGCAACGTTTCGTTTCTCTTTCTTGTAATTAGTTTGGTTTCGCTTTTTCGTTTTGCGCTGTGGCTGTTGAAATTCTGTTTTAAAAGGCTTTTTCTCCTTGTTAATTTCATTCCTTTTTTCGTACGCAGGAAACATTGTGGGGCTTAAAGGAGGTCTTGTAAGAGCAGTTGGACAGGCGTCCTATTAAAACAAACACACACAAAGTATGTGTATTACGAGATCACTTTAAAGTAGACTACGTTTCCAGTTAATTTTGTGGTTTGCTTAAAATAATACAACCAACATCTAATTAAATGTGTCTCATGAAAAGGGCTCAAAGCTCGTTAAGGCTATTTATTTATTTCTTTTTTATTTTTTTTTTTTTTATTTTTTATTTTATATTAATATTATTATTTTTTGTTAAAATGAAAAGGAATACTTATAATGTAAACATTTTACATTTTATTTATTCAAATGTTGAAGCATTCCTAGAAGACTTTTTGTAGAAATAAGTGACTAAATTTCTAGAGTGTAGTAAAAATATTATAAAACTGCCACAAAGAGTTAAAGCAGCAATCGGGATGATCAGATAGCCATATTATTATGATCCTCGCTTCACAATTAACATGTAAATGATTTTTGATTTTCCCGGAAATGGAATAATTTGGTGCTGCGCGGGAACCATTCAAATACCAGCTGAAATATATATACATTAGCCTAGATTGAAGAGGTCTCGATTTATCAGATCCTGTACCCAGATCATAGTAAAGATCTCTGTAAGTCGCGGACTAGTACAAAGCGTAATTATGTGTAAGCCAGGCGTAGTATAACTGCTGCACATCCTATCTAACACTCTGTGGCTTAGCAGTAGAAGCTAGAGAGAAATAGAGACATACAGAGAGAGAGAGAGAGAGAGAGAGAGAGAGAGAGAGAGAGAGAATACGAAGCATAGCAAATTCGGTTGTTTTTGTGAAGCATTCGCTGCAGCTCGTTTTTGCCAATAATTCAGAAAACATTTGCTGCGCAAAAATCTATTGTTTGCCACGAACCAACTGCCGTTTTTCCTCTGCATTTTCCGCACACAGACGCAGACACACATACACTCGCACACACCTATTTGTATATTTGTATATCAAGCATTATCCTGTCAAACTTGTTTTTGCTCTCGTTATTGTGAGCGTTCGCTCTTGGTTTTCCTTGCACATTACGCTTTAGTACCGTCGTTCGCATTAAAAGGACAACGCTCTATGTCTGTGTCTGGCCGTTCGCCTTCCTCTGTGTTTGTGTGTGTGTGTGTGAGTGAGTGAGTGTTCTGTCGCTGTCGGCGTCGCTGTCGCAGTCGCAGTTGCTGGCGTTAGGCTGCGCTGCTTCGTCCTCGCCAGGCACGTCTTGGTTTCAGTTTACGCTCACAGCTCCGACAGCTCAGAACATGTTGCTGATCCGCGCCCGTTGCCGTGTGTGTGTTTAAAGCAGCAGTTCATAATATACACATAATATAAATACATGTACATATGCATATACAAACATACATAACTTGTAAGAACAGCAGCAAATTCTTAATACAATATCGAGAGCTCCGCCTTAGCCGGCAGCATCCTACCAAAAAATTAAAAGAAATAGAAAAAGATAAAGAAAAAGAAAAGAAAAGAAATAAATGTGCAGACACTCGGCAAATGTTGCAGGCCAACAATTTTATAATAGCGTAAAAAATTACAGTTATAAGGTCGCGAATAACTCCGCGTCGAACAACAACAACAAATTGTGCAATTGTGCAAAATAAAGCGAGCGCCAGCCGAAAGAAAAAAGAAATAGAAGAGAGCGAGTGTGTGTGAGAGAGCGACCGTAATTTGCAAGAGAGAAAGAGAGAGAAAGCGCCTGAGCGTGAGAAACAAAAAGCAAGCAAAAAAAAAAAAAAAGTGTAGCACACAAAAATAGTGACAAAACAAGGCAGCAGAAGAAAAGAAAAAGTTCGTTCTGTTCCAGCAAGCCAAAAATACAACAAAAGCAAAATGTGCAATAAACTACAGAAACAAAGCTAATTCAACCAATAACTGAACGTAGTGGGATTACTCCAGCGTGAGCGAGACAGAGAGATCACAAGCAAGAGTGCGAGCGGGAGGCTGCATTTAAATTAAAACTCAACCGAAGCGCACACACAAGTGAGTTTAACATTTTCCATACACTTCTCCCATACATATATACGCAATGCATATTACTTACATATATACCCAAATGGCACACGCACACACACACATCTATACACACACACACACACACACTTGTGTACATATATACAATTGTATATATGTATGTATGTGGCAGTTGCTCTCTCATTCACTCCGTGCATATGCGACTCGTTACTTTGCCACTCGCCCATTCGCGCTGGCAGCATGTTCTCTCGCTTGCGCACACAGCGCGCACTCGTTGGTATGGTTCTCTGCATGTCCTCGTTGTCGTCGTCCTCGTCGGTCTCATCGGGTGGTGGTACAGTTTTCTGCGTAGACCCAAAATTGCGTAAATTTTCATCCATGTAGTTTGCTTCCATGTCTCGCACGGCGTTGTGCTCGTCGTCACTGTCGCTGTCGTGCTTATTGCCGTTCGTTCCTTAAATTTGTTTATTCATAAATTTGTTTTTCTGCTGCCAATAAACATTGAACATTTCGCATTTCGTATTTCGTATTTCGCAAAGAGGTTTGTACTTTGGTCCTGTGTCTTTTCCTATTCCTATTGGGCGTGTTTCTCAGACGGTGTATCCTGATTTATTTTGTTCGCCAGTTCGCTATTTTGTTCTGCGCCATTTTAATTGGTGTCCTTTATATTTTTCATATGTATGCAGTTGCGGGGGGATTAGTTGAATTTTACCTCTGATTATGGAACAGCCAAAAGGAACTTGAAATTCAGCTTGCTTAACTAACAAATTCAAAGGGCTTCTAGGACTCTGTAGTTGTATTTGTGTTTGCAATTATATAGTTTCAGCTTTTCTTTGCACAAATCATAGATACATATAAATGCTCGTGTATGTATTGCATTAACCCAGAAAACGCTGCTCGGCTGAATTAAAAACTACGAGGAGAACCTTAAAAGGATTAATATGTATTCACTTTGAAAATTGCTGGGAAAAGGGAAGGGATATTTCGATGATTCAATGTATACTTATTGGAATATTTCTTACCATAATCAAATTGTCTAGTATAATTATTTGATAAGTAACTGTAATTTACCAACAGAGATAAATAAAAAATTGGAAGCTTCGGAGATCATAGGTTACTTTTAAGAATAATAAATTTTTACAAAACAAATACTTTTGCAAGATCAATTATCAAAGTTTATCAATTATTATGATACCTTTTTAATATATTATCATCTTATTTTATAAAATTGTAAGTTTTTTTAAATTAAAGAAATTTATAACAATAGGAAAAACCCAACATATTTAATAACTAATGATATAATTAAATATTGTATATGTTATTAACTTTATTCAATAACAAATGCCTGGTTGCAGGGAGTATTTGCTAATATATTTAAATAAAAAAAAAACTATTTGGAATTTATAAACTTAACGATTTTTCAGCTTACAAATTTTTGACAAAGTTTTCTCCAACTATTATTTAAATATAATTAAAATTTTAAACTTTCAGCATTCATTTTACAAATATTTGAATATTTTGAACGAATCCCGTAAATACAATATTGAGATTAACATATACAATGTATTGAAAATGATTGTAAGCTAATTCAGATGCGAGATCGAGATCAATGCATCTTTTCAATGCAGACTATTAAAACTGGCTGACGGGCAGCTTGGCTCTCAGGCTGCATATCCTGCCAGTCGTCTCTGAAGCCTGTTTGGTCCGCCTCTCTGCCTGGCTGCCTGCTTGCCTGCCTGCTGCTGTTGTTGTTGTTATTGTTGTCGTCGTCGTCGTTGTTGTTATTGCCGGCTGTCCCATTGAAAAAGGGCGCTCGAAATTGAAGTTGCAGCTGTTCCTGTTTGCTTAGCAACAACAACAGCGACTATTACTACTACAACGGTAAAAGAAGCAGGAGGCAGGGCACGCACGCATTCATGTCAATTCTTTGGCATCTGCGATGGATTAATGCAGACAGCAGAGGCAGCTAACATATTGGTCTCTGCCTCACTCTCTATATGTATATATATCTATCTCTCTCTAACAGTTACAGATCGCGTTGAATAAGATATAGACACAAATAAAAGAAAATAAAGGAAAAATGACCGATATACCGCGCATTATGGTATTCCGTCCCACCTGGGAGGAGTTCAAGGACTTCCCCAAATACATTGCCTATATGGAGTCACAGGGCGCCCACAAAGCTGGCCTGGCCAAGGTGGTGCCACCCGCTGAGTGGGTGCCACGTCGCAGTGGGTATGCGGATTTGGATGCCTTAAATGTGACTATTCCCGCACCCATTTGCCAGGTGGTTACCGGAAAACAGGGATATTATCAACAGATCAATATACAAAAGAAACCGCTAACGGTTAAGCAATTCAGCGAGCTGGCCAGCACCGAGCGCTATGCCACGCCGAAGCACTTCGACTTCGAAGACCTGGAGCGTAAATATTGGAAGAATATAACCTATGTGGCACCTATATATGGCGCCGACGTTAGCGGCAGCATCACAGACTCTGACCAGGATGTAAGTGTTAAGTGGATCTCACTGAGAGTCCTTTTTCTCATGACTCCACAATTTCTCATAGAGCTGGAACATAAATCGTCTGGGCAGCATATTGGACTTTGTCAACAAGGACTATAATATACAAATCGATGGCGTTAACACTGCCTACCTGTACTTTGGCATGTGGAAAACGACATTCGCCTGGCACACCGAAGACATGGACTTGTATTCGATCAACTATCTGCACTTCGGTGCGCCCAAAACGTGGTACGTGGTGCCGCCCGAGTATGGAAGACGCCTGGAGAAGGTCGCCAATCAGTATTTCCCGGCCAGCTATAAGAACTGCAATGCGTATTTGCGACATAAAATGACGCTCATATCGCCACAGATACTTAAGCAGCACAATGTACCAGTTAGCAAGGTAAAATCAATATGAGAACCTAGTTCTCAAAATACCTAAGAGATAGACGTTCGAACTGGACTTCTTGGTGCTTTCAGCTCCCTTGCACTCTTGCAAGAGCTAATTCTGATTCAATATATAATTCAAACAGTTTCTATTTCATGTTATTTCAATTAAGTTAATTTAGTTTTTATTTGAGATCAAGAGTTTAGTCAGGAATTTGGATGAAGACAGTCTTTAACAATGGAACTGAAGAATCTGTTGCCTTACGGCTTTGATCTTTGATCTTCGAATCAAATTTACTAAACAATATTTTTATCATGAATTCAATATGGGCCTACAGTCAGTCCACTTATTGAATAGAAAAAAAAACGAGAATAAATTTCTTCATTAAATAAAAGACTCTCATTGGTTAGCTTAGGAGTTGAGAAAGGAAAGCCACCTCGAGTCCCAGACAGGTGACACTTTAAGGTCCCAAGTACTCAATATTTTACCCATGTTCCACACAGATTACCCAGGAATCGGGTGAGATTATGATTACATTTCCTTTCGGCTATCATGCCGGCTTCAATCATGGCTTCAACTGCGCCGAATCCACAAACTTCGCCATGGAGCGCTGGATTGAGTACGGAAAGCGTGCAACGCAATGTACCTGCAGCAATGACATGGTCAAAATATCAATGGACACATTTGTCAAGCGCTTCCAGAGCGAGCGCTATGATGCATGGCTGGAGGGGCGCGATCTGGGCCGTCATCCAGAGGATCCGCCCAATGTAGTGCCAACTGCTGCACCTCTACCACCGCATCTCGATGTCCTCTTGTGTGATAAAAAGTGGGTTTTTACCGCGCGCCCAAAGCTAGCTTCCAATAATAACAATTCCCCATTAATCACAGAATGAAGAAGCAATGCAATCCCACCAAGGCGAAGAGTTTTAAGGAGCGCAATCCTGATTTGGACTTGGATGAAATCCAACAGAATCCCAATGTGCCCGACGATGTAAAGGCCATGTTAAAAGAGAGCGTGCTTACGCTGAACGAGGAGGAAGCTGAGTATACGCCCGAGGATACAATGAGCCTGCAGAGTCCTGCCGACTTCAAGACCAAGCAGGAGCTGCTGGAGTACATGGATGATGGCACTGGTAAGCCGTGACGACTGTCAACCTTTCGATCAACCCAACAGTCAATACTTATCTTCTTTTGCTCTCTTTCTCCACTAATATTTGCAGAGGACGACGACGAGGAGGAAGACTTTAAGCGGCGCAAGCAAAAGCGCAAATACGATGCAGACTACGACGATGATTGGCTGACGAGCAAGCGCCGTAATAACTCTCGCAACAGCAGTCGTGGTCGTAGTCCGCGCGCCAACAAAGACGATCGCTCCATATCGCCAGCATCTTCCACGTCCACGTCCTCCACGTCAAGAGGTGCACGCGGTGGTGGAGCGCGTGCCAAAGCGAATTCCACGCCACGCAAAACGCCCACGAAGCGAAAAAAGGAGACGACTGCCAGCAGCAACAGCAGCAGAAGCATAGTAACTGCAGCAGCAGCAGCAGCAACAGTATCAGACATCACAGCAGCAACAGTTGCAGCAGCCATTGAAAGAAGCAACAACAGTAGCAGTGTTGGCGCAGGTGAGCGCAACAGCAGCAACAATTTGATCAACTGCAGCAGCAGCGACAGTAGCAACATCAATGGCAGCAACAGTCTCTGCATCGCCACAGTCACAACAACAACAACTACAACAAGCATAGTCACATAAGAATCACAGTCACCGCCATCATCGACAACATCCAGCAAATCCAGCTAATCCAACCAACCATAATCCAAGCAACAACAAAATAACCATTGACTAACATTTTAATCCGATCAATCCCCCATTCACAGCCGCTTTCGTCAGCGTTTTATATATTTTTTTAATTCATCGTCATCATCGTCGTCGTTTTAGTTTCTTGTCTCCTATTTGCCTTTTGCTTTTACTGTATTTGTACATTTGATTTGAAATTAGAAATGTTTGCTAAAAATAAGTCGTCAAAGTTGTGTCCTAATTTGTAAGCGTCTTAGAAATATATGAGAGCACTCTATTCATATATATATAAATATATATATATAAAGGAAACTTTATGCTAAAAACTAACCAAAAACCAAAACTGTTTTACTAAAAAAGGACACTCTATGCATGGGCTGTATACACGCAGCTCGACTTCTGGTGGGCTTGAGTTTCAGGTTCAGTTTCGATTTGTTTCCGCTGCAGCTTCGTTCGCTTGTGCTACATATGTATGTATGTATATATATATATTTATATATGTATGTATGTGTGTGTGTGTATATGTATATAATATGTGTGTGTGTGTATGTGTGTGTGTCGCTTCACAATCCCAAACGCTTAACTGCCGACATATAACAACCACATCCAAACCAACATCCAACATCACAAAAGATAACAAACAAAAACTTTGAAATGCTCATGTAATAAATATTTCGAACGCATTTTTACAGATGTCAAACGTGCGCTCAACGAACAATCACAGCAACAACAACAGCAACAGTTGCAATTCATGCAACAGTCGCGTAAATTCGAAGGCAAAATACCAAAACTAAGTCAGCAGCAGCAGCAGCAGCAGCAAACGACAACAGTAACAACATCTAGTCAGCAAGAGCAACAGAAAAGTGTTAGCACCAACATGTTGCCCGCAGCCAACACACTGAACGGCATTCCACAGCAGCAACACCAGCAGCAGCAGCAATATACCGGCACAGATGGCAACGTCTATCAGCTGCAAAACGAAATTCTCTGTGATGCGAATGGACAGACGACGAGCGCAGCAACGGCCACATATCACACAACGGCCGCTGCTGTGGCCAGCAGCAATAGCAGTCCACAGCAACATGTTGCTACCAGCGTTGCCGGTAAGTTACAATTGCTTTCTGCCAATAAACGCAAATAACTCTTTAACGAAAACCGTAAAGAAAATCCTTATCGATTGCGTTTGTCGTTTTATGTAGTTTGTTTTGCTTACATTTTGTGTGTTCGTCTTTTTGGTTGTTGTCTTTCATTTATTAGTCTAATTTACTAACTCTTTTTATTTGCATTACTTTAACCATTCCAATTGGCAACTCGTATTGTTTGATCTAATCTATCATATATATTCTGTATATCGAGTGCTCCAATGAATTCATTATCATCATGCAACGCATTAACATTCTGTAGCAATTAACTCTTGATTTCTTTCTGTAACTTTCGAAGAATTTTTGTTATTTTTTGTGCCAAAAATCAAACTGCAGCTAACTCAAAAAAGAAGAAGAAGAACATATACAAATTTCCTTTACATTCAATCAAATGTGTTGGTCTTCCATTTGCGTTGTTTTTAAATACGAAAAAAAAAAAAAATAAATAAGTACAAAAATAAAACAAACACAAAGAAGAAAAAAAAATGCATACCGAAAACAAATAACAAATCGCTTTTCAGTTCTCTTACACTTTTTACACCTCGTACATCATATATTAAAAACCTTTCTCTTGCTGAGCATATTTGTTCGAATTGTCTCATTTCTGTTTTATATTTATAATGCAAAACATATTCGATGAATAACTGAAAATAAAATATATATATATAATTGCACAAATAAGGCCCCGATTTTACGTATACGTTGAATATTGAATTTATGTTTATAACATGTTTATAAATATAATTCATAACTTTGCAAAGCGCATTTGACAAAAGGCTCAAAACTTTTTTATTTTTTTTCTTTTATTTAACTTAGTGTATGTATTTTTTCAGTTTATTTAAACTTTTTTAGTATAGTTCTTAAGTTTGTTTTTTTTTTTTCTGCTATTCACAATGGAGTTGGTGATAAAGAGAAAGCGCACTAGATTAGAATTTTGAAATAGTTATAAAAAAAATAGTTTCCTTTTTAATATGCTAAGAGAACTCCTTGGAGTTTACAAAGCTTTTAAACAATTTTTCTTTTTTGTAAAATCAGTCGAGCTCCATTTTAAAATATACACAATTTCAACTAGATGAAAAATGCTACCCATTTACTTCAGCAGTTGCACACTGCAGTGTTGACTAAATTTGAAAAGTGCTGCCCATTGATTTGCTCTACTCCATTGTAAGCATTGCGCGTAGTTTATTTGAATTTGATTATTTTAAGTATTTTGCACTCAGGTATTTTTTTTTTTAGTATTATTTTGTTATATTTAGTTTCTACAATTAAGAATGGCCAATGTCGAATTGGAATAAACACAAGTAATTTTTGAAATATTTTTTATATTTGACTATTTTTAGAGAATCATAAATAATTTAAAATTGATTTAATTAACGTTGCTACTTGTATGAGAAACGTATACTTACATAATTTGTAGTTATTAAGTAAACACAAATTGAAGCGACAAACAAAATATGAATATAGAAACCAATTCACTCACTTCTTTTCGTATGTAGTGCCTACAGCTATTTCTGGGCCATATCCAATTGGGAATGCCCCATTGAATGAAGCTGTGTGTTCGATTATGATTTGTAGCTACCATTTTGCACAGTATTTGATTTCGGTATTTTATTTTTGAGTGAATTGTTGATTTCGATTTCGATTACGATTACGATTTCGATTTTTCGAATTGATTTATTGATTATTTATGCAAATATTACATTCAAACACATCTTTTATATGAACCAAACCGAATATGTACTTTCAATCAATATAAACAAAAGACAATGTGGTCACAACTATTAGTTCGTCCTCCATCCTGCACACGAACGCCACAACAAATGGAGCCACGGAACAGCAGCAGCAGCAGCAGCAGCAGCAACAACAACAGCAACCACAATATCACTATATAACCACAACAGGAGAGGATGGCCAGACGCCGACGACGATCGTCTTTGAGAACTATAACGGTGGCTTGCCCACGACGGCGGTTAGCGCCGCGGCAGCGACGCCAATCGTTAGCAGCGTTGATTCAGGCGCAGGTGGTGGTGGCGCAGCGACAACAACAACGACCACAGCGCTAGTCAACACAGACGGCACGATCATCGAGTTCGATGGCAGCACCTACGAGGAGTACCATGTGCTGAAGAGCGAGAATGGCAGCAGCGATTGCCTGAGCAATGGTAGCAGCGCCGTCGCCGCGGACATCATCAAGTACGAGCCGCAGCATGTGGGCGAGGACGAGGAGATGCTGGAAGAGGACGAGGAAAGCGGACTGCAAGTGAAGTACGAGGAGCAGAGCATGGAGCACGATCATGACTTTGAAGAATATCAAGTGATCAAGGCCGAGGTGGAGGCCGAAGCAGCCGAGCAGGCAGCTGGCACCACCAGCTACACAATCAGTGGCCCTGACGACCAACACCAGCAGCAGCAGCAACAACAACAACAACAGCAACAGCAGCAGCAGCAATCGCAACACGGCATCAATGATGCAATGCCTGGCTTGCTCTCCAAGGCGGCGGCAGCGAAACAGAAGCGTAAACGGAAAACGCGTGTAATTGCGGAGGACGAGCAGGGCGAGTACCTGGAGAAGATGAGCGTGCGTGGATTGGATATAGCGCGCTACGAGCACATCATCGACGGGGTGGCCTATTGCCTAGTCTGTGCCAAGAACGACATCTTCAAGACGTTTAAGAACAAGTACAGCTTCCAGCGGCACGCGTACCTCTTCCACGAAGGCCAGAATCGCAAGATCTTCGCGTGTCCCATCTGCAACAAGGAGTTCTCGCGTCCAGACAAAATGAAGATGCACAAAAAGGACAAGCACGGGGACGTGCCCATGCCGCCCAACTCGGGGGCGAGTACGCCGCAGAAGGCGGAAGCGACGGGCACTCCGGCAGCGAAACGAGCGCGCACCTCCAAAACGCCGCGCGTGCGCAAGCTGAAGTCTGGCGATGCGGGCACGCCCAACAGCACGCCCACCAAAAAGCGATTGGCGCAGATTGATAGTGTGCTGGATGATGTACAGAATGCGGAATCGGAACAGCATCAGCAGCAGCAACAACAGCAACAACAGCAACAGCAGCAGCAGCAGCAGCAACAACAATTGCAGCAACAACAAGTGGTAGCAGCTGCACCTCAGCAACAACAGCAACAGCTACAAACATTGCCCTCGCTCGACTTTAGCGGCATGATACTGCCAGGCGGTGCACAGCTAGCTCTGGCCAATCCCGGCGCCAGCAATTCCATGACGCTGCAGCGTGGCCAGGCCACGCCCACGCAGAATGCGCAGCCCACGACGACAACATTGATCTACTCGAATCAGCTGGAGCTGCAGCAGGCGCTGCTGCAGCAGCAGCTGCATGGCCAGAGCATCATGATCCAGGATCAGGCGGGCAATCTGGTGCCACTGCAGCTGGATGGCACGCAGACCATATACACAACGGCTCCAGCGCCGCAGCAGCGTGCGACAACAGCAACGTACCAAACGACGACTCAACAGCAGCTACAGCAGCAGCAACAGCAGCAGCAGCAGCAGCAACAGCAGGTAAGCAGTAGCCAGGCGCAGACGCAGCCCACACACTACGAGTTGGACAATGTGACCTACCTCAGTTCAACGGCGGCGGCGACGCCGACGCTGCCGAACGAGCAGCAGCAACAGCAGCAGCAGCAACATGTCATCGGCACCGTGCAGAGCTATCAGATCCTGACGCCCGATGGTCTGCAGAGCTTTCAGCCCAAGCTGGAGACCGGGGAGCTGGGCGATCTGTGTCCCTACACGATGAGCGCCACAGCGGCGCCTCAGTACACCTTCACCACGCACGCGAGCGCGCAGCCCACATTGAATGCAAATGCGCTAGACGCCCAGCAACATCACCAGCAACAGCAACAGCAGCAGCAACAACAGCAGCAGCATCAGTTGCTGCAGCAGCACCAATTCACCCACAATCCGCATCAACAGTTTATGGAGCTAAAGAACGAGCTGCTGATAAAGAGCAGCGACGCGTATACGCTGGATGCCGCCTCCATGTACCACCTGCCCTTCTCGCCCACGTCGATGATAAATGCGGTGAACGATGTGAACACTTCGTCGCTGCTGGAAACCAAAGAAATTAGGTAAACACACTCAAATAACTCTCTTTCCCTTCCCCCATTCTCTCTCTGCCTCTCTCTCTCTCTCTCTTTATATATATGTATATACATATATACATATGTATATATAAAATTATATATATATATATATATTAGCTATGCTACTCGCTACAAACAAAGTAACTTTTTTAGTGTAACGCGCTCTCGTTTGATTTACTCGCTATCTCTGTCTATCTCTCTCTCTTTCTGTCTATTGCTGTCTCTCTCTCTCTCTCTCTATCTCATACTCTCTCTTTCTGTCTATTGCTCTCTCTCTCTCTCTCTCACTCTCTCTCTCTCACTCTCTCTCTCTCTCTCTCTGTCTCTCTGTCTCTTATCAATTCTGTTGCGTAGTCGACGGCGGCGCTGCGTATTTGCTGTCGCTGTACCGTTACGTTGCGTTCAATTCCGTTTCGTTTCACTTCTGTTCTCAACTAGTGTTGAATAACGTTGCGACCACTACTAAAACACACACTATTTTCAAACAGAAATCGCATTCAGAATCAAATTTGAACTGCGAATTAAATTAAAATACAACGTAAATGCGCATTAATCAGATTTATTTTTAGTTTTTAGTTTTTAGTCAATTTTCCTGTAGTTTTTTTTTAAGCTTTTGTATTTAAGTATTTTGAGTTAACTATAATTATATCATAATATTATTTTTGAGTATATAACAGAGTTGCTTAAATTAGTTTAGTTTTAGTTTTTAATTTCAATTTGTGCATTTATTTATATGGTATTTCTTTATCGTACAAATTGTATTCATCAGATCTTTCAGTTTAGCTTTGTTTTTGCTTTCGGTTACGTACACTTTTCCAGTGCTCTAAAATGGAAACTTTTAAAATTAACATTCTACCATCTGTGAAACGAAAAAACTCACATATATTGAAGAATTTATTGTTGTATATAGACTTTATTTGTTGTTTTATTATTTTTCACTTCCGACAATGATTTTAATTACAATGTGTTCAATGCGATTTTGTTCTTTTTTTTCTTTTTCTCTTGTTTTATTTTATGTACACAAAACCAACCCACCAACCAACCAATCAATGAATCAAACTATAAAACAATAAACTCGTCTAAATAATAATAATAATAATAATAATAATAATAATAAAACTATAGCTACGATATATCAGAAGCCGTGCTTCTAGCGCTCTAAAAATGCAACACCACCGCGAAATATATAAAAGCAACAACTGCAGCCAAAGTACCAAAAAAAATCATAACAAACAAATTTGAATTTTTGAACACAATGAAGAAATGAAATTGAAAAGCAACGCAAATGGAAGCCATTTACAATGCAAAAAAAAAAAAATAAATAAATAAATAAATAAAAATGTGTTTTACATCGCAACGCCTACTCATAATACTCATTTAATACACACATTTTACAACACTGAACACGAACACATAAGGATGTGCGAGCGAGCGAGCGAGTGTCTGTGCATGTGTGTGAGTGAGTGTGCGTGTGTGTATGACGACAGAAAATTTCACACATTTTATTAATTCTTGCGCACTTCATAAACATTTCATTTGCATTTGCCTCACATTGGACGCCCTTCCTACATACTTCAATTAAATCAAAACTAAAATAAAATACACATACATATATGTTTATTTAATTTAAATATATATGTACAATTATAAATATAAAATTGGACATTTTAAGTGCAAGGTATGTGTACTTTTTTTCAATTCGCTTTTTATTTAATGTTAATTTTGGTTTTATGTTTTGTTATATTTCTTTATGTTCTACCAATTTTCGTATATGCGCATTCATCACACGAGCCACTATCCAATATTAACACACATCCAGCATGCCGACCTTTGTTTCAGTGTTATTTTCACAGTATTAGGGCGGACATAGTGTCTTTAAGTTTTAGACTTGGAATAACAAAATGAATAATTGTGCAGATTATTAGAAATAATAGGTTTCATAGTTATGCTACATTAATTTCAAATTTACAAATAGTATTTTTCTTTAAATGTATTTTTTTCCGAAAAGAATATGCCAAACAGTTAGTTATAAAATTTGTAATTTCTGTTAACTCGAACATTTTGATTATTTGCGAGTTCGATATATCGATATTATTCTACTCTGTGTTAAATATCGAAAAGAGTTCAAATTTGAGTTTCAGTGCAGTTTCTGTTACCAAGCAGTTCTTAGGCAGCACGAATACAGAAATTTTCATTTGTATTTCCTTTTAATTAATTTCTCTCATTAATTGGCCTAGCAATTGGACATTTTCTATAAAACTCACACTAACATCTATCCATATCATGTACATAACTCACACATCCAACTTCATTTACACTACATATCATCAAATACATGTATTATGATTTACTAACCCAAGAACTGAAAAAAAAAACCCTTTAACTAATCAGAAAAATGTAAAATTAAGCAAAATGCTAATCAAATTGTTTATTCAACCAAATATTTTTTCTTTTTCTTCATTTTTCTCAACAACTATTTTTGGTTCGCCCGTTGTATTTATGTTTTGTGTTGTTTTAATGTCATATTTTTATGATTTGCACACAAAAATTCATATATACAACAACAACATGCGTTAACCACCACCACCACAACAACAACAACAACAACAACAACAACAACCACAGGTTCTTCTAAACAACAACAAACATACAACAACAAGAACAACATAAACACCAAGAATGCCCAGTTCAAGCTGCCATACACACCACGCAACAACAACAACAACATTCAGAACAACATGCACAACAACAACAACAAGAACTATGATGGGCAACGTCGCCAGCGCGAAACGAATCGCACTTATAACGAAGAGATTCTCTTGAAGCAAGCAAATTCTCGCGCTCTTTTTGCCACCGACGGCAGCAACAGTTGCAGCAGCAGCAACACAAGCAGCAGCAATAGCAACAGCAACAGCAAACGTAGCGCCGCGGTCACTTTCGTTGACAAATTCGCTGACTTTATAACACACAATCGTAGCCATTCGAAAAGCAAACGCGACTTGCAAGTGCAAAACAAACACACTAATAATCCCAATGCTGTCTCATCTCTCATTCCAAACTCTAACAACAACAGCAATGGCAATAACAACAGCAACGACAGCGGTGTTATCAACAACAACAACAACAACAACAGCAGCAGCAGCGCTGGCAACAGCAACATCATCAACAACAACAACAACAACGTTAGCAGCAGCAGCAGCAGTAACATAAAGACAACAATTGGCAAGAAGACACCAGTCATATTGCTCGCTGCACGTGGAGCTGTTCACAAAGCCCAGCAGCAGCAGCAGCAACAACAACAGCCGCAGCAGCAGCAGCAGCATCCACCTCTCGCCCTACTCAATGGCAGTCAAACGAGTGGCAAGCCGGCGGTCACCTTGCTGCGCGTCAATGCGAACGGCAATCGCAACCGCCAGGTGATCATATCACCAGACGCATCTAACCTGCAGCAGCAGCAGCAGCAACAGCAGCTGCAGCAACAGCAGCAGCAGTTGATCGAGGAGGAGGAGGAGCTCATTGATGAGGACGTCTATGATGATACGGACGCACTGAATGCCACCTTGTGCTCATCCACAGCACAAATCCTGCGCAAATTCCGCATACCCAAAGGCACAGCACTGACAGCCAAATCGGCAGATGGTTATCTGGCCATGCCCACGCCCACGCCTTCACCGCCCATGGGTACAACGGGCGGCAACGTAGCTGTAGATGCAGCTACCTATGTGGACAACACAGACGACATCATCGAAGAGCTCAACGAGGATGATCTGGTAGAGGAGGTCATCGACGAGGAGGTGACTGGCTGCGAGGAGCAGCAGCAGCAGGTGCTACAACAAGCAGTCAACGACAATGACGGACTCGATCTCACCAGCGGCAGTAACAGCAATCACAATGCGACAGCTGCAGCAGCAGCAGTTGCAGCTGCAGCGACAACATCGGCCATGCTGCTGCAGCAGCCGCAGCAGCAGCAACCGGCCGCTCTGCAGCTACAAACTGTGGGACCCAATGGCACTGTCACCTGCTTCAATCTGCCGCCGAACACCATATTGGTGCAGTCAGCCGACGGCAGTATCATAGCGCATCCCAGCAAAGCTGGGCAGCAGCAGCTGATCGTGTTGCCCGCTGACTGGCCGACAGCCAATATGGCTTTGGCCGAGCCGCCAGTAGCAGCAACAGCAGCTCAACCAGCACAAACGCAAACGCTGTTGCTGACGGCCGATGGCACCGCCATTCCAATCATGGCGCCGTTGCAGCAGCATCACCAGCAACAACAGCAGCAGCAGCAGCAGCAGCAACAGCAACAGGCTGCAGCTGTTGCTGCTGCAGCGCAACTATTTGCCGCGTAGGGTCTAATGGGTGGCCAAATGGGTCGATTTTTGAATAATGCCACGATAATGCCAACCACATATTTCTTCTAAATGTCCCGACACGTTGCACCTGTCGCAGAGCAACACGTGGCACAGCTCGTTATGTTGCTCTGCCGCCTGCTGCAACAAATTCCTAGAATTCCCTTCCATCCGCAATATTCCGTTTGCCCCGATATTCGATATTATTTTTGCTAGGGCATCTACCAAAAATCGACGCATTTGGCCACCACAAAAGCAAATCAAAACAAAATCTAATTAAATATGATATTTAAACAAATAAAAGCCAGGTTAAACTTAAAAAAAACAGCCATAACTCAATCGAAAGCTATGCCTAGAAGAGTGGAAGAACACTCAACTGATATTACATAATGTTAAAATGCATACCAAATTTATTTTTCTATATATATTAAGCATAAAGAATCCTATACATACACATATGTACTATGTATAGATATATATATAATTCATGTTTATGTTCATGTTGTGCGCAAAATGTAAAATGAAGGCAAGAAAATGTTGTTCATAATGTAAACACACATACACCTACACACACATACACACTCACGCACATCTAGTGTTGTGCAACGAATTCTGTAAATTTCAAAGAACATTTAAATTATTTTCTAAGCATTAAGTAGCCTATATCTAAGTGGAAAAACAAATATCCAACCATACGACACCCGAGCCCAGTTTTCTAATTCATATTTTGACCAGGCGCTGGCCTCAGGTGTGAGCTCAGCGTCAGACAAAATTTATATTTAACTTAATTTAATATGTAAAAGTAGAACGAACTTAAGCTGTATTATTTGCAAAGAAAAAAATAAACCTAATCTAAATTTCAGCTTACTAAATATTTTAATATTTTTAACTAACTCTTAAATACATATATAAATGAGATACATAAATAATTTGTTCCTTTGCATTATATATAAATACTTCTTTTATATATAGATGAAGCCGCTTGGTTATCTGGCAGCTATGCAACGTATTTCATTTATTGTCATTTCAAGTATTGTCCGTATTTATTTATATCTTATTTTATTTAATTTTTTATTGTTGCTCCCAAAAAAATCAGACTATCCCCACAGATTTCCCCACATGTTGTATATTATTTAACAAAATAACCAAAATATATATTATTTGCAATTTTGTTAAGCCATCCGCATATGTTAAGAACAATTCTTTGATTATGATTAAAGTTAAGCCTAAGAATTGAAGCATAGCACTGACCTAAGTTGTTAATACTAAGCGCGGTACCATAGTTAAGATCAAAGTATTTTTTCATAATCACAATGCAAAAAAAAAAAAAAAGCAAAACGAAACTTAATAAAAAAAAGCTAAACTAAAGTTATTGTTTAGGACTAACTAACTATAACTATTGGAAGACAATGATAAAGATTCAAAGCATATTTACATTAAGATTGAGAAAAAAAAGAAAAAGGAAAAAAAAAAAACAATAAAAGAGTTAGGCACACTTTTTGTAAGATAATTATTTAGATTAAGTCGTAACGAATTAACGAAACTGCAAGCAAATAATTAAGCAAACATGAGTAGAATACATATGTATAAAAAGTCTATGAGTAATAATTACCTATACATATATAAATATATATTTATTATAAACAACAAAAATACAATTTTAAAAATTCAAAGCAAATAAAGAACTAAAATAAATAAAATTTAAAAATGAAAATATCAAATTGTACCTATGGAAATTAATTGAAATATTTATTGTGGTAAGTGAATGAATTCCGAATTCCCTTTCGAGAAAGTTTCAGCTCTGAAAGTAATTCCCAAAGGTATAAAAACCATATTGTAAAACTATATCTCAGTTGTGTATATATTTCAATGATGGCCGTCGTAACATAAACAAGAACTATAGCTAATTTATATGCATATATTAGTTAGATATCAACAAATTGGTTCAACAAGCGCAGCTAGTCGCTGATGCGCGCATAAACTACGGCCGTGCGACAGGGTGTGTAGACTTGAATGAAGTTGGAGCGACCGGCATGGCCCCAGGGGTCAGAATGATGCTTGCAATTCATGTCGATGCGATTGTGGCCGCCGAAGAGAGGATCATCGGAGGAGAGCACAGCCTGATAGGTGCCAGCCCAATTGGTGCCCACGCGGTAGTCACTGAAGCTCTGAGTGGGATGGAAGTTGAACACAAACACGAGTCCAGCGCGCTCAAAGTGAATTGTCTTGTCGCTCTGGTGTTTCCAACTCACGTAGGCGGGGCCCGAGTGCAGCCAGCCGTAGCGTTCCTCCAGCTCATTCATGGCCCGATCGAACTCGTTGAGGTACTTGTACTTCAGCAGATTGTCATCCACCAAATTCCATTGGCGACGCGCATAGTGGTACGAGTCATTGTTGCCCACTCGCGGGAAGTCCAGCCACTCGGGATGCCCGAACTCGTTGCCCATGAAATTGAGATATGCCTCGCCGCCTAAGGCGTGCGTGATGAGGCGTATCATCTTATGCAATGCCAGTCCGCGATCGATGATTAAGGACGGCTCTGATACTGTGGACATATGCGTGTACATTTCCTTGTCCATTAGCCAGAAGGCAATGGTCTTGTCACCAACCAGCGCCTGGTCGTGGGACTCGGCATAGGCCACTGTGTTTTCCATCCAGCGGCGGTTGGTCAGCGTGTGCACAATGTTGCCAATGTCCCACTGATCATCGCTTTGTTCCTTCAGCAGCTCGATCCATTTGTCTGGAATGGCCATGCCCAGGCGATAGTCAAAGCCAATGCCACCCTCCGACACGGGACGACACAGCGTCGGCATGCCAGAAACATCCTACCAAAGAGAAGACCTAGTTAGAAACAGAAACAGTCTGAGCTGGGGCACAATTTTTACCTCAGCTATGGTTATGACCTCTGGATCCAGCTTGTGCAGCATGTAATTTGAGAGACCCAGATAGTTAAGTGCGTCTGTGTCCACGTTGAGGCCAAAGTATTCGTTGTAGTCGCCGCTGAAGCCTTCGCCGATGCCGCGCGAATGGTACAGCATGGAGGTGACGCCATCGAAGCGATAGCCATCGAAATTGTACTCATCATGCCACCAGCGCAAATTGGAGAGCAAGAAGCGCAGCACTTCGTGTTCCGTGTAGTTAAACAGACGACTGTCCCAAAGGGAATGCTCGCCACGTGCGCCGTCGTGGAAGAAGCAGCTGTTGGTCCCATCAAATTGGTTGAGGCCATCTTGCACATTCTTGGACGCATGGGAGTGCACCACATCGAGTAGCACATAGAGACCCTGGGCATGGGCCACATCGATCATGCGCTTGAGTTGCTCCGGATTGCCGTAGCGACTGGAAGCAGCGTAGAAACTGGTCACCTGGTAACCAAAGCTGGCGTAGTAAGCGTGCTCCATGATGGCCATCACCTGGATGCAGTTGTAGCCTTGTCGCTTGATGCGTGGCACAATGCGATCCGCGAACTCATCATAGCTGCCCACTCGAGGCTCCTGCGACGCAATGCCCACATGGCACTCGTAGATCCTCAACGACTTAGGCTTAGGCGGGCGCGAGTGCTGTCGTTGATACCGTTCTCCTTCTGGTGGTTGCCACACATACTGCTTGTAGTTGACGCCCTGGTTGGCACTCTTGGGCGGTTGCACTACATACTTGGCCCAGGGCGAGAGACGATCCAGTAGCTGTCCGTGCTGATTGCGTATGATGACCTTTATTTCGCTGAGATGCTTAATCGGCGCACTGCCATCTGGATTGGCGGGCAAATGTAGCTCCCACTTGCCAAAGGGCAGCTTCTTGTACGGATGAGATTCCCAATGCCAATTGTCTGGACGAATTTGAAAGCAAATCATATAAACAAAGATAACCTTTAAATGAGACTGCTTAATTAACGATAATAGCGCTCATAATCGGTATTAAATTGACCATAATCAACAAATTGTCATAAATATACTTTTTTCAAATTCAAAATGAATCGATAATATTTTTCAATTGAATTTGATCGACTATCGATATCTAAACAGCTTTTAAGGGCGAATTCGAAAACAAGGCCAAAACTATTGCTAGCTTGCTTACACATCCTTAACGAGCCGCAAATTAAAATTCATCTGATCTTTCATTTCATTTTTCTTCAAGAGAGAATGTTTGCATACTCACTGAAATCGCCAGTAAGATACACATCTCTTGCACCTGGCGCCCACTCGCGTGCTATCACTGAATTATCCGGCTGAAAGTGTAGGCCGTAGTATTTGTAGCCCTGCGAGAACTCTTCCAAGCCACCCTCGCATTGATCAATCTTGGCAATCCAATCCTGCAGTATGCCATGCCTGCATAACAAATTAAAGAAACAAAACACGGAAATCAAGATCAGATCTCAAGGCCAATGCTAACGAATGGTGCGACGGCAGTTCCAAATGTTTTTGCTGTACCTGGTTCTCATTCGCACGCATACGCAAAAAATCTAAAAAGCGAAGTAAAATAGACGCACGACCTTCAGCTGACATTGACCGGCGCACTTTTTTCAAACTGCACTTAGGACGCTTTGCAAAGCCAGTTGATTTGATTATTTAGGGCACATGGGAAACAATAACAACATGCTGTCCTATTCCGCAGTGAGCCGCTTATCAGCCGGTGCAAAATTCGGATTATATGATGCGCGTCGTTCCCAAACTCTAGTACTTTGTGATAAGAATTCGAACTTACCGGCGACGTATCTCACGCTCGAAAGGCTTCAGGTAGCCATCCATTTCGAACAGCTTGTCAATGTCCTTAACTTCCACTTTCATTGGGTCTCCCATCTTGCAAATTCCTTGAAATTAAAATACACAGAAATATCAGCGAAATGGAAAAGAACTCGCGCACCCACCGGCGCTGCCTGCTAATTGAGAACTGCGATGAACAGCGAGTGCGGGCCCCAACAAAAAAGCTCTCACTAAGAGCTTTCTGGCATGTAGCAACAGCTGTTCGTGCTTCCTCTTCATTGTTGTGTTTTGTTGTGCTTATTCGCGCATATAAACAACATGCCAATTAGACGCATAGCTTTTTTTTTTTAATAAGAACAGTAGATGATATTGCGATAACGCGTCTATATATGCATATTTATATGCTAATTGGAATCGCTACCGCTTAACTGGCGCCGGCGATTTGAAAAAATCTTTATTATGTAAAGGTTGAAAAGAATATTATAAATTTGTAATATCAAAGCGATCGTTGCTATGTGATGCATATTCCTATTCACACAAATACAAGTATGTTGTATGCTATTGATGACCTTATTCAATTGACTTTTTCTTGTAAGTGTTCTGTTTAAATTAATATAACATTAATAATCACATTTGAATTGAAATCAATTGCGACAAATAGTTGAATATGTAGTATGTATTCCAATATAATATAATTATATACATATATATCAAAATATGTATATGTTTGAAAATAATTGACGAGACATATCGATAATCACCTCCTTTTGGCGGTAATAATTGGATAATGAAAAAGGGCTGTTAATGAATTTCTAATGAACTTCCCTAAATTTTTCGAAATAGTCAAATAGTGTGGTTAGTGGTAATATTTATTTAAGTTCCCGCATTTGGTATTTTTGTGAGATATCGAATATGATATATCGACTAGCATGGTCACACTCCTTACATTCCGATAAAAAGTAAAAGTCCTCCATACGAATCAAAATCAGCTGTTGTGGCAAGCGGCCATTTGCAGTCTGTTTTGGCGTCGCGGGTGTGAAGGAACGCGCTTCGTTTTTACGCTTAGTTTTAGGTTTAGAGCGTTCGACTTGATGCCGGTGTCATTTAATTTAAGTTAGACACAGCATTAAGCAACGGTGAGTGTTCGCGATAGTCAATCATTGTTAACAAAAATGCTTATAAATGCGACTTTCTGTCCAGGCATTTTGTATATTTCTAAACGTTTAAAAAACGTACACATAAGAATTAAGGATTAAGATGGGTCGCAGCCGCAGTCCCGCTTCGCCCGCACACAGACGAAGGGAAAAGGAGCGCACAGAGCGCAAAAAGCGGCGAGAACGACGCTCAAGAGAAAGAGAAGCCATTGGCATTGGCACAAGCAGCAGTCGCCGTGACAGGGAACGTGATCGTGAGCGCGAAAGAAGCCGCAGTCGAGACAGGGACCGTGGGAGAGGAAGGCGTTCGAGGTGAATAAGCAAGTGTAGTGTACCAAACCACAACGATAAGTATAAAGTACTAGCCATTTTTTAAAATACTAATTATATATATAGTCACTAAGCACTCCATACAAAATTGTGGTATGCTTGGTGATTAAAAGTTGAATCTAAAGCGTGGCAATTTCAAAGAACTAGTTCAATTATTTATGTGGTAATGCAACCCTGTGTGTGCTATTTGACAGCTCACTAGTTCGCTGTCTCCCATCTCCAGATCAATTGTTCTTTCGGCAACCGTTTAGCAAATTACCACGTGAAGCGAAATACGCGAATTTCACAATACAACTTAAAGTACATTATTAAATTGTATTAAAACTAGGGCAGCGGCTGCTGTTGGGCATTAGAAAGCAGACAGCTCGAAAAGAATTTAGTTTTATTGCACGACAAAAAAGAAAAGATACTAAATTACACACAAAATGGCGCTGCGCGTGCAATTTGAGAATAATGACGATATCGGCGTCTTTAGCAAACTAACAAACACATATTGCTTGGTAGCTATTGGCGGCTCAGAGACCTTCTATAGTGCCTACGAGGCTGAATTGGCCGAAACCATACCCGTCATCCATGCCAACATCGGCGGGTGCCGTATTATTGGACGGCTCACTGTAGGCAATCGCAATGGGCTGCTGGTGCCACACTCAACCACCGATGAGGAGCTGCAACATTTGCGCAACAGTCTGCCGGATGCCGTTAAGATACAGCGTGTCGAGGAGCGTCTGTCTGCGTTGGGCAATGTGATTGCGTGCAATGATTATGTCGCATTGGTGCATCCCGATTTGGATAAAGAAACGGAAGAGATCATATCGGATGTGCTCAATGTAGAAGTGTTTCGCCAGACCATTGCCGACAACACACTGGTCGGCTCCTACACAGTGCTGAGCAATCAGGGCGGCATGGTGCATCCGAAGACCAGCATACAGGATCAGGATGAGCTGTCGTCCCTGCTGCAAGTGCCTCTAGTTGCAGGCACTGTGAATCGTGGCAGCGAAGTTCTCGCTGCTGGCATGGTCGTCAATGATTGGATTTCGTTTGTGGGCATGAATACGACAGCCACCGAGATTTCCGTCATTGAGAGCGTGTTCAAGTTGAATCAAGCACAGCCGGCGACAGTGACAACAAAGCTACGTGCCACACTCATCGAGGAGATGTCCTAAGCGAACAGAATAGAATTCTAGTATATTTAAGCACACACACACACACACAGATTTATTTTGTTATCTTTTGTAAACAGTCCGCAAAAATACAAGACAACCACAAATAAGTTGGGTTCATAACCGGTTGTATAATATTAATATTGAAAGGTGTCACGTTTCATAATTAATTCTTCAAACTGCGTTCTAATTTATACATACATATATACAAATGACCCTGCCCTAGTTTGTCCAAGTGCATATCCTATGTATGTGCATCTGTGTATATGAATGTATTTCCATTTCAAATTTGAATGCAATCAACTTCCAGTTCATTAAGTAGGAACCGCTCTCTGTCTCGCATATCCCTTCACAGATCCCGTTCACGTCGTGCAGGAAGCAGCTCGGGCCCTTCGACATCGAGACGCGCTACACGGAACAATTCAGCGAATGCAGCTGCAGAACGTCCAAAGATCAATGAAGCAGACCTGGAGGGTAAATCGCCGGAAGAGGTTGAGATGCTGAAGACAATGGGCTTCTGCACCTTTGATACCACCAAGAACAAGAAAGTCGAGGGCAACGATGTTGGCGAAGTGCATGTAATCCTCAAGCGCAAGTATCGCCAGTATATGAACCGCAAGGGTGGCTTCAATCGGCCGCTCGACTTTGTCGCATAGCCAGCGGCAACTAGTTTTTTAAATATTACTGCTACATTTTTTCACGTCCTTTGCGACTGCAAAGCGACGGACCTGCAATTTTATGCAATAGACCGGTTTACAAAATTTCACAAATTCGCCACACAAAATTTCCACAAACAACACTCAACACATACAAATACCTCATATATAACTAGCCAGTTATTTAGTAGTTTAAGTCAATTGCGTTGTTTTAAAATTAGCTTTTGCGCGCTTTCAAAACAAAAGTTAATTTTACAACAATGGCAACGCCACCAACACCCTCCCACAAGTGTAATTGAAAGCTTAATGCAAAAAATGTGCTAAATTATTATCGATAGCTCCTAGAGACTGGGAGATGGGTGGCAACACTGGTTGCTTGCTGTCAATATTTTTTTGAATACTTGAATCATATACATATTTTTTGCCCGTTTCTTTGCTTTCAGTTGCATTTGCAAAATGTTTAATGCACACGATTAATGCTTTTTAAATATTTAAAGTAATTACGATTGTTTTTTGCTGTCAGAAAACCACTTACACACAATATGCACACATCCAAATGTATACTTGTGTAAGCATTTGGCGTTTGTTAAAACCACGAAAGAAAGGAAACATACGAATTAACTGCAAATCCAAAATTTATCACACACACCTTCATACATACACAATTACTTAAAGTATTTGAAAACATGAACACAAACACACAAAATATTCCCTACCCCGTACATCCTTTTCCCACAAACATCCTCCATACGCTGCAATAGTACAATTTTTACAACCAAACAAATATATATCAAATATATATTTTATATATAGAAATTTATTTATACACACACACACCAAGTACCTACAAACCCCTCAAAGTCCCTACCGTTAAATCGCATCGAATCTACAATAGCCATAGCCATTTGTTGAATCTGTTATTTGTTTATCAATCAAAATGTTGTCATTTTGTTTCTACTTAATATATCTAACTAACCAGCAACAGTTAATTCATTGATCACAAGTGCCAAGTGAAAAAGTAAACGAAAAAAAAAAAAACTTAAACAAAGCAACAACAATGCAGGCAGATTAAACAAGTTTACGTTTAAGTGCAGGCGCAAATGAAGTAAATACATAAATATATGTACAACTTTTATACTTTTTTATACCAGTAACAGTTACCGTAACAGTGACAGTAACAGTAACAATAACAATAACAATGTGTAAACAATAGTTATTCCTTTGGCAACAATTCATCTCTTCTAAGAAATAACAAATTTGGCAAGCACACACACACACTCACACTTACATATATATTGTCATTGTAGTTTTAAACATAACGAAATTGCAGGGATTTTTTCATACAATAATAAAGCTATTTAATAAAATGCAAATAAATGTATAAAAATGTAAATCTTTGGTTTAGTTTCGCTCTCGACATTTAAGTTAGATCAAGCTTGTAAATTACAAATACATCAAAATTACAAATGAAAAATAAATCAGTTTCATTTATAAAATTCTCGACTTCTGTTTGTTGAAAAAATCTAAAACCCAAAAAGCATATTCAAAATTTCTAGATCGGATACAATGAACAAGTATGGTTTCTACACACGCGCTGTAACTGCTCAGCTGCAGGATACTCCGCTGTCGCCATTCGTCCCGCACCGTGAGATCCAAATACGGAAGCGTTCCTCCTCTGTGGCTGATAATTGCCGTCGTTATCTGCGCGTCGACAAGACTCTAGAAAAGGATTTCGCACGCAAGTGCCACAGGGCCTTCTACTTGGGGAATCAAGCACAGGGCGACGTTTCCGACCTGGATGCGAAGCAGTTGCTCGGGTACAAAGAGAGCTTAGCTCGTATCTCCTGCCTGGATCTCGATAGCACGCTGGCTGATGAGCATCGGATGAAGGGATGGCTGCCACCAGTGAAACGTAAAATGTAATCAAAGTTACGCAGGCCAAATAAAATGTTACTTTTCTTGTATATATAATCAAAACGAAGCATATTTTAATTGTAAATTTCTATTGATTTTATATCTATATATAGTTACCAAAATTCACATATGTATGTATATATATAATTTTTTATTTAACGTGTTTTAATGGTGATTGTTTTACATAGAATTACACTTTAGTAAAATACACATTAAATGATTTTTATTATTTGTTTTTTAATGAATTGAATTCTTAATAATTTCAAGTTTCCTCGTTGCATTATAATTTTATTTAATTTTCAGCTCAAATGTTATTTGGTCGCCTTAATATATCTTGAGTCAAGATCAAGAGATTTTAAATGCAATATTTGCATTTGCTTATTGACGAAAGACACATAAATTTCATTTGTAATACACAAATCTAATACAGTTTGCAGTTTTATTCAGGAGATTAATAAAGGTTGAGAAAATATAATTTTCCTTGAAAATAATGGTGAACACATTGATTAAAACTGAGACGATAAGATAAAAGCAATGAAGAATGCAAACGTTAAATAAAATGACTAATATTTAATTATTGTTGCTCATTTATAATTATGAAATACATGTTGGTGCTAGGATGCGGTTGCAGTTGTCGATGCTCGAATATTCGCTGCTCAGCTAAAGCTTCGACTGGAATATATTTTCAAATGAGACAAAATTACTTCGTGTATTGTGCGCAAAGTTGAACAATTCAAAACAGGTTCGTAATTACAATTAGCAACAAATTGCAGAATGCGGATTTGTTGTTACAATGTTTCGATTGTTTCTCTTGTAATATTATGTTAGTCTTTTTTGTTGCCACCCTACGCGACGCTCAGCATAGCTTGAGAATCATTTAATCCGCCTTGCGGGGTTTACGCTTGCGCACCTGCTCTGTATTAGGTTTATCTGTGATATCGGCCGCCTCATCGCCGGCCGATTTGTTGTCTGTCGTTTCTGTTTCTGCCTTCTCTGCCTTATTTTCTGCTTTCTTTTTATTTGTATTGTCACCATTATTTTGCTTCTTTTGTTCTACCTCTACTTCGGCATCATCTCCCTCGCCTTCTTCCTCATCATCTTCATCATCGCTGTTGTGTCCCTCAGCCTGCTCATCATCGTCCTCGATTTCCTCGGTTGCTAAGTCCTCTACGCCTTCGGCTAGATGCTCCTGTGACTCGGAGAAGCTTTGACGCTGTGCTTTCTTTGGCGGATAAACAAAGTCCACAATGCACACAAGCATCAACCCGAGGGCAGCTCCCACAAATATTGTGGCGATGGCAAAGAGTGCATAGGAGCCCCAGGTGGGCAAACCATATTCCTCCTGCAGGCGCGCGTTGAAATCCTTAAAGAGGTTTTGTGTGTGCTATTAGTATATACAACATACATCATATTCATTATGCAAAAGCTTGAGAATGTGCGGAAACTTAGAAAGCATTGATTGAGCCCAATTTGGGAAATCTAAATAATTAATAAGCTTTGCACCACGGTTACAGTTGCCTGGGAGATAGACAATATATGCAATATAACCTCTGGGCCAATCTCGCGAGATAAGCTTCCGCATGCGTCCATTGAACTAAGCTACGACATAATCAAGAAGCAAGCGTAAACAAGCGATTGCATGGGTTATGTACCTTCAGTGTGTGCGACAGCTTAAAGAAATAGGATAGTAGCGACATATGAATGGTGTCGGGCTTCTTCCACGAGGACAGCGGCTCAATACTCTGCCAGGATTTCTTCTTCAAGAAGTACAACAGTGCATCGGCATCACGAGCTCCACGATATTGACGGAATTCGCCATCCTTGACGCTGCGTTAAATGTAAAAGTATTATACAAATTAAGAATTTTATCTGGTATTTATTGTTAACTTACTGATAAATAGTGGGTAAGGCGGTGACAAAGAAGCGCCCGCTAAGCGATGGCGATGTGGTTACATCGATCTTGGCCACATTCACATTAACATCCTTTGCTGTGCTGGCGTAGCGTTCCCAAATAGGCGCCAAGTTTTTGCAGGCTGGGCACCAAGGAGCAAAGCTGCGGGAAAACCAGTTGACATAATATCATATTAAATATATAAAATAAATCATAAATACTTTTTTAATATATAAATATAATCTATAATGGGAATAAAGAAGACAATATGATAGGCTACTCGTAAGTCATACATACATATATGATATGAGATATTGGTTATATGCCTAGATTTAGTTATACATTTTTGCATGTCCCAGAGCCGAAAACCTTAAGACACGAGTTGATTATTTTTGGTTATGTTCAATATGTGTTTAATTCTTTTAATTATTTTTTTGTTTTTGTTGTTTGCAAACAGCTGTAAAAACGCAGCTGCCGGGCCATGACTCAGGCAGGCAGCGAATGACGTAGCCAATCAACACCGTACAACGCACAGCTCAAAGCGGAATGCAACATTTCACAGAACCAGAACCAGCTCCAACACCAGCTTCACTGTTGTAGTAGTTGTTGGTGTTGTAGTTTCTGCTTACCGGCAACACCCCACACAAACTGCGTCTGCGTTGATTTTTTCGTTTATTTCTACTGTTCGATTTACTCACAATTCAATCATCCATTCGCCATTTAACATTAAATGCCAATTATCCTCGTCCAACTCGATTAAGTTGCCACTTGCCTGCGACACTTTTTTGGTCGCCGTCGAAGAACGGTCACCAGCAGCGCTTTGTGCAGCGAGCAGCGTGACGAAGACACATGACGCGGCCAAAATTTTTAAGGTACAATGCATGTTAGCAAAGTGTTCTGTGTATGTTTCGAATAAACGCTATTAATTTCACTATATTTTATCTAAATTTTCACAATGATTTCGTTTGTTTAGGTCTGATTTTTTGTTTAAAACAAACGTTAAAATTGCGGACGCGGAGCCGTCCAGTTCGATACAGTAGAGATGTGTTAGTATGCAGAATGACATTAGAGATGGCTTATCGTAAAATCGATTATTTGTATATTTACAGGTAAGTTTCTACAATGCTTCTAAAATATTATAACCATCGTAAATCAACTATCGATATCTATTAGATAACGATTGTATATCCGATAACTAAACGAATAACAACAAAGAAAAATATCGAATTAATAGTAAATTGGACACTACGACAACAACAAAATTAACATAATAAAATCGTTTAAATAATTGTGCTCATTGGTCAAACGCACTTCAATTATGGCCAACAACTATCTGCAGCCAGTGAATAATCATTTTGATATAGATAAGTTTGCGGACGTAGACGATGACTTGTTTTTGCGAAACACGCGAACAAGTGCAGAAAACAGGCCACAGCGCAGTACGAATCCATTTGAAGATGATGACGAGGTCTCAACATCGTCGTCAATCGCAGCGCAAAGACAGGCCTATGCGGAGAAGCGCAGACAAATAGAGCAGCGTACGCTGGACTCAACACAAAAAAGTTTGGGTATGTCAACAAGATAAAAATATACATATGTATTTGTGGGCGTACTAATTAGAGAATCTCGTAATCAGGTCTACTCTACGAAACGGAGGATGTGGGTAGAGCAACAGCTGTGGAGCTGGCCAGGCAGCGGGAGCAACTAGAGAAGACATCAAATCAATTGGATGAAATAAACTCTACACTGCGATTCAGCCAGCGTCATTTGAATGGATTGAAAAGTGTTTTTGGCGGTCTTAAGAACTATTTGTCTGGCAATCGGGATGCTCCAACGGCCACTGCCTCACCTTCTGGCAGTCAAATGTCGCAGGAGACCAACTCGAATATCAATTCGATGGCAGGAGGTGTTGGGGGTGGTGGCGCAATACCCAAGCAGCCGATGTCTCCATCAGAGCGCTATGACAATCATCCAGTTAGTCGTTTACGAGACGATAGCAGTTCCTTTCATCAGCGGCACTCGGCGGCTCAGCAACGCGCGTCGAATCCCTTTCAGAAGCAGCTGGAATCGAATCTCGACGAGATGTGTGATAATCTGTCGCGCCTTAAGTTCTTGGCCACTGATTTGGGCACGGAAATTGAGTCGCAGAACGGTTTGTTGGACAATATGAACTACAAAATTGAGAGCGTGGACATCAACATGGCCAAGCAAAACAAAGACATGAATAAGCTGCTAAAGAAGTGAATGTATTAGCTCGATGTCTATTGGTTCACTTCAAATGATTTTATATATAATTATACTTTAAATTAGCTCATAAATTCGAATGCATATGAATCATATCGCCGTCAATAAGTGAAACCACAAAACTAATCTTGGTTTTTGTCGCCATCATTAAGCATTCCTTGTTTATTATTTTTGTTTGTTATTTTGTATTATATGTGTGCATCCAAAAAGATATTTCTTTAAGCTGGTACTCGCGCGTTATAAGTGTTCAATTTTTAAGAAACGTTTAAATAAACATAAAAATAAGAATATCTTAATTCTCAATTCTCTCGATTCTCAAGAATTAAGTAGCATTTGCTTTAAGTACGTCGTTTTCCAACACTGAGTTAATTCGATGACAGATCGCTGAAACGGTTTATCGAAAGGCTGCTTGAAAGAAGAAAAGCGTTCCTTATTGCGTAGAAAATCGGCATTTTATGGTGAACGTGTTGTAGTTCCGAGTATTAATTTGATTATAAAGTTTTATGTTGCAATGGAGGACACTTACAATACAAACCCTCAACTGTTGAAGGAGCCATTGTCATTTGCGTAAGTTGGAGGAAGAGAACGTGATGAGGCTGACTTGAATATCAATAAATTGTTCTTTAATTTTTAGAGATTTGATAAATAATGGCACTCAATTTGAAGTAGATACGGTAAACTACAATAATGCTGCCTATGATGATTTTGCTGGGGATGACAACGATGAAAATATTGATGAGGAGGCAATTGATCATGAGGCGCTCGTGTCGCCCTGGACGCGTTCCTTTGATGAACTGCGCCAGCTGATGACTCCTGTGGGAGAGCATATTTACAAGCGGATTACACGAGCAGGTGTCGAGGAGCAGGGCCCCGTTCCGGACAAGGCTCGCGTGGCTTTGCGTTACACCGCCTACTGGGAAGGCCAGACAGCTCCATTTGATTCATCCATGCTGCGTGGAACTAAATTTGAGTTCGAAACAGGCCAACAAATGGTTCTAGAGGGTCTCGAGGCTGCGGTGCGCACCATGTACATCTACGAGCAATCGGAGTTCATCATTTCATACCAATTATTGTTCCACGAGATGGGCTGTCCGCCACGCATTAAGCCATGTGCTGATGCCTTGTTTAAAATTGAAATAATCGAATTCACATTGGTTGGCGATGAGCATTCTCTAGAAAAGATTGCGCCTGAGGATCGCAACAAGTTTGCGGTGGTCTTTCCCAAGGCGCAGGATATGCATTTGCATGGCAAGGATTGTGTGAAACGTGGATCCTATCGCAATGCAGTTTCGGCTTTTGAACGAGCCATTACCTCGCTCAACTATTGCCGCCTGGCGGACGAAAAGGATGAGATCAAGCAGCGGGAACTGCTCATTACGCTCTACACCAACCTCATGGTGTGCAACAACAAGATGAACAAGCCAGCGAGCGTGTGCATTGCCATGAAAGCTCTACGGCTGTTGACGCACAATCAGCCTTCCTGCAAGGCTCTGTTCCAAGAGGGACGCGCTCTAGCCGCTCTGGGAGATTACGAGCAGGCACGCAAGTGCTTTGTGCAGGCACAGGCCAAGCAACCTAACAACAAGGAGATAAGTGAGGAGATTATCAAAGTAGAGCAGCGTGTTAGCAAATATAAGAAGTCTATGCGTGAGATTTGGACACGCGCTCTGGCTGGCAAAGAGCAACCGGAGAAGAAATCTGAAGAAAACTTTTCGAATCAACAGCTCAAATGCGATTTCCAATCGCAGCTGGAAGAGTTCAACAATTCCCCCTTGCAGTCGCTCAATATGAGTCGCAAAATGTACACGGACAAAGAGTTTGATGTGCTGCGCCTGCTGGCCAAACAGTTTAATATGAAACTGACTCTCTCCCCGCTGGATGTGGATCAACTTACATTATGCAAGCTGCAGATTAAATAGAAGCATTTGAGGTATTATTATTGAAGTCTTGCACAACGCAACTATCCAAAGAATGGGAATTTATTTATACTGTTTGAAATCAGACCAAAGTTCCTGAAGACATTTAATGAAACGACGAATTTATGTTCATATAGTATTAAGTTTTGATTATGTATATGTATACATATATAGCTATGGCCAAATCTTGAATATACACTTATGTTTCTTACTTATCTAACTGTGTTTAGTGTTCGCGTTTCTGATGCTCCTCCTTGGCCACCTGTCGCTGCAAGCAGCCCAGGCAGACGCAGCCCATGGCGTGCGGAAAAGGATGATCCTGGACATGCACTTCTCGTAGCTCAAAGCCATTTGAGTTGTATGTTGTCATACTGTCCGCCTGCTGGCACTTGCAATACAAGCAGCAACAGACGATGCAGGCTGCAAGTGAAGCGCATAAGTTTCTATATTGGCCAAAGGCATAATCCCCATACTTATGCATGTTACCCATAGCGACAGCAATAAATAAGGATAAATGTGTGTCGGCACAATGGGCGCTCTCTCGAAATCCACTGTGCTATCATCAGGAGTCATTGTCGCTGATGCTCCACTGTGTTTGCTGCTGCTTGTTCCTGTATATAAATCTAGAATGGAATTGACCACCGTCTCGGGGTAGCGACCCGCACTTGCAATGTCGCAGTGAACAAAACGCGAGCCTGTGCAAAGGAGAAGTGACAGAAGAAGTCGCACACTTGATTGAATATCCATTATTATTATTGCCAATCGAGCAACTGTTGCTAAACGAATGCGTTAGGTTGGTAGCTGAGCACTGAAAGAAACTTTAGCCAAGTGCTGAGAAAGTGAGTGTGCTATGGAGAAGCAGGCTTATCCACGTTTCAAGACTGGCCTATTGATAAGCAAACAGCTGTGGGTCGGCGGTATATGAGAATAATGTGTTTCTGTGCGTAATATAGTCTGGCTGAGACGACTCTCAATTTATTGGTTAATCATGAACATGAAAAGGAAGGCAGACGATATGGGTTCGATATATGTACCTCTTAGTTTCTCGACTCTCTAGGGGTCTAAGGTCTTCATGTATGCGTCCTTTGCATTTTGAACAACCAAGATTGTAATCTTGGCATCGGGAGTTATGAGGACCTCATGCAATTTGGTGCGCACACGTAGCATGCATAGAGTTTGCGGCGGTTCCATTTTTTGTAGGAATGCCTGAGTCTTTTCACGGAAATTGTCATAGAGGCAGGCATGCTGCAGTGCATCCTGGCGCGACATTGAAGTTTTGACTGGCACTCCCGAATGATTCATAATAAGCACCTCCTCCACGCCAGGTTTCTCGAGCAGCAAGCGATAGGCTTCATTCACATAGCTCTGAGTGCGCTTTGGCTGATATAAATTATTAGATAATACAGTAGAGAAGTGAATGTACACAAGAAAAAACAATACCTGAGCATCGGAACCTTGCATTTTGCTTGAGTTAGTTTGAGACTTGCTCTATTTCAAATACTGCTTGAGTTTATGAATAACAAGGAGTGAGCTGCTATATTTTAATAGATTTTATTTCACTGTAAAATATACATATAATGAATTGAATTTTGTGTTCAGTTGGTACATCTTCCAGCATAGGCGGATGTGCACCATTTGTAGTTGGTAGCCATGCGCTTAGCCACTGCCAATATCAGTGGAAAAGCTATGCGCAGTAGTAGTCGGAGCGATTTCGAAGCCATTTGGTATTAAGGTAGTTTTCCACTTATTGTATGCAGTAAAGTTTTTTATATAAAATCCCTAACGTCACACAACTTAATAATGAATCAATTTAATGTTTTTTAATTTGCCATGAAATCAAATTTGAAACGTCGTTTAAAGCAGTTCAGCATTTATGCAGTTAAAATAGATTAGATTTAAAGCAGTGTTTGAAGCAGTCCCATATAAGCAGTGTAAAACATACTTGGAAAACATACAAATGTCGCTTGAGCAAAACTAAATTTAGACATACTTTTCTGGGGTGCAAACGTGGCGTCGTCCATGAACGTGCCGTTTACTCATTGTTGTATGAGATGCGAGAGTCCCGCGGTTCAAATTTCATTTGTGAGAGAAACCCGTGATTGATTTTATATGATTGTTTATTTCAGGCTTCTTCGCATCAGCGTTAGTTATTTAAATATAGAGCCACTCTCTTTGGCCGGATTAATTTACTTATGGTTAATACCGTTAATGCGAGAGTAGGCAGATTAAATTTGGTGGGAATTACGCCTTCGGTGCCCATAACGGTTATCAAATCCGTGGGAAAACTATCATCCTTGTTTCCCTCCACAATTAAATTTTTTTATACTTTTTCAATTCACTTTTCAATTGCTCATTTTGTTTTGTTAAAACCCATAAATATTTATTCATAATATTTCTTATATATAGTGACATATATTTTGATTAGTACATTTGGTTTTGTTGGCCGCTTTGGAAGTTTTTATCATACTTTCATTTTTACATTCACAAATACATATTAATGGGCCATTTACAAGAACATCAAAGTATTTTTTTGTTATTATTAGAACAATTTACTCAATGCTCGCTTAAAACATAAATATAGTATGTATAACAATAATTTTGTGGGTTATTTGACTTATCATATATTATATATACACATTGAGCGGACAGTGAGAAGGGTTCTCAAGTGCTATGTATTATATTATTGGCAACATTTGAACGTTAGTTTCTAGCATGCCCCATGTCTAAAACTGAAGTATCAACTCTTAATTTTTTCTAAGAACACTGAAGATATTTAAGTAATATCAACACTTTGAGGTTATTTAGGCATAGAGCATTATCTAGTCGATCGGTGCCGACTGCTGCATAAAATAACTTAAGTTTGACTTATTTAATAGTTAATACATCAATTCTATTTTGCAGTATATATGCGTATATATGTTACCTTTATATTCATTTCTATAATTATACTCCTTTGAGCTTCATTACATTGCCTTCAGTTATAGTTCAACGAGTTTTTTTTTATTGTACATCGAGCATTTTACAAAGGTGGGAGTAGTTAAATATTTTCAAGATTACAGATTCCATCGTATAGCTATTTTGGGTTTTTCATTGGCTTAATGTAGCGATATGAATTTTGAAATAATTCTCCAAGTAATTTTATTTATTTATTTCTCTCGTAGCTCAAAGTTTCGTAAAAAATTTGAAGCTCCTGTGTTTTCGCAATGTGTGTGAGTTTTTTAAAATTTTTTTTTTTTTAATATTATTATTATTATTAGTTTTGTAATTTTTAAAGTAAACTTTCTTATCTGCTATCTTCATTCACAAATAGTTGAGCATACTCAGAACATTTAGTTTGCCGGAATTGACAGCTTTTTCTAGATATTCTTTATTTAAGTATGAGAAAACAAAAATTTTGATTTGAGCAAATTGCTTTCGATTTGCATATTTTAAAATATTTAGCTCATTTATATATATGAGTTTATCAATTGCATTTTGATCATATACATATTTTAAGTTTTTAACAGCCATTTAACATTTCCATATTTAGATTATTGTTGATAATTTCATTACATTACATTATAATTATACATATTTTTTCCCAATAATTTTTTTAGGTTTTACAGGTACAGACACATTCACAAAAACAAACGACATGCGATAATGGGTTAATCCTTTAACAGTGGGACTATCATAAGTACATATATATGCATATATACATATTTGTATATAACATACACATTCAGTAAATTTATTCTAGGTACTTTGATTCGTAATATTATGTCACAGCTACTGCGCTAAAAACAACAACTCAAGAGTAACAATTGAATAAAATTCCTGTTTTGTTAATATCCTTACATGCTCATTGACTATATTGATTATTCCTATATGTGGACAATACATAATGCTCCAAAATTTAACAAAGTTTAAAAAATTATCACAAATTTCGGGTTTACAGTTTAGAACCTAGTTGAAAACTTAACATACAAATTTAACAAAATTAAATTCCAATATTTTGTATATAAACATTTCAAATATTTTTGATTCTGCATAGATCATATAATATATTTTCATTTTATTATCTTTTTTTATTTATTTATTTTTTGTTCACTAGCTAGATGTACAAACACATACAAATGTAATATGTATATTTTAATACAATTATTACACTAATCTTGTTTTTTTTTTTCAGGCAACACACAGCTTTTTAATTTTTTTTTTCATCTAATAACATGTATATATATATTTTGTTATAAATAGTATATTTCAATAACAATACACACAATAATTGTCATATAAATTAGATATCTCTGTTATTATTTCCGTTAATTTAATTATTGTTATTTGTTTGTTATTTAATTTTTTTTTTTTGTGTTTTTGGTATTTACTTAGTTATTTGTTGAGTGTTCATCTTAAAACTGCACACTCATACACACACATAAAACATTTCTAAATATTTGCTTAGAGTTAATTTTTGTTGGTTTCTAGTTTTGCTGTTGATGTAATATCCATAGGTTTATGCATTTTGAAAAATCCACTCGTATCTTAATTTCATTAGGTACATGAGTCTCTCATTTATTCATTTATTTAGGCCTATCAGAATAGAGTTTTACATTAAACTGTGTACTGTTTCAATAACTCTAAATATACAGACATTTAAGTATTAACTAGCATGCATATAAATTCAACGAAAACTGAAATCAAAGTTCTTTAAGTCCAACTCTTACTTCGGCCTATGTCCAGATTGCAAGCCTTATAAAATGCATTAAAAATGTTTTAAAATATATTATAAAGAACATTTGCAGTAAAAATAAATAGTATTTGTGTATACGTAGTTATTTCAGTATATATGTATATAGGGTATATTGTATATGTGTATATAAATGTTTCTTTTCTTCCATTGCATTTGCACATTGCTCTCGATTTGGTTACGTTCCTAATGTTTCTTAACATAATCAATAGGTACAGAATATAGTTAAATATAATCGGGATATATGTATATATTTATATATTAAATAGACATCTTTTCTATCGCACAACAATCGAACGAGCCATTCTGTGAATTACTAAAAACTACGTTAACTTTTTGGTAATTGCAATGAGTCTTTCAACATAATACTTAGGTGAACAGAGGGCGTATAAATCAGTTAAGAATCATTTTATTGTAAATGTGTGCAGCTTAAATACCCTTGCAGTATACAGTAAGGAGAGCTTTTAATAAACTAAAAATCGCAAATTTTAAGTTAATTTGAGTATAGTTTGTATGCTTTTAAGAATATTATTCTTCTGCAAAATGCCTTTCTTTCGATTGGCATCGATCTAAGATCTGGCCATGTTGGAATTGTTTGTATACCCTAAGCTTATTCCAAAAGTACGTTGGTCTCACAAGAGACCAGACAGAACAGATTACGCGTTTATAATTTTTTTTTTTGTAACTTGTATGGGTTGCTTTCAGGTTTTTATTATCGATAATAAAATGTTGTTTCCTTAGCGTACCTAAAATATTTAGAAAAGATTTGAGCATCAGCAAATACACATGTTAATCCTCTTCCAAATCAATTCAATTAATAATGAAATCAAGTATTACATTTAAATTATTTTGGGGTAGGTAAATCTCGTAAATTTTATAGAAATATCAATCCATTATATACTACAAGGGTGTTTGGATTTCGGTACTCCGAATTTTTCGATTTGTATTAAGTCTGCTCTTTCGAAACAATTTCAATATTTTAACAAATGTTCGTAGAGTCTTGAAAACTATTTGAAATTGTTGAAACTGTTGCAATTCCCAGAAAATTCCTGTCGCTGTTCGGTGCCAAAGTAAATGTAATCCAAATAAATATTTATAAAATCTACGTCTATATAAACACACAGGCAATAACATTTATATAAATATCTATAACACACACATATGTATACTATGCTATATATAGGCTTAAAACCAATGTGTTGCTTAGCTCGAGTTCCTTTACATTAGACTATATAGGTACTTAGAAAAATAGTGTTCGATATTGGAACTACGGTTTACATCAGGTTTCGAGTTGAGCTTTTATTTATTTCTTAGGGGCTGCAGTTCCTTTCGTTTTGCTCGCTGTGGCTGTAGTACTGGATGTTGTCTTTGCCGAACTTGTTGCTGTTGGTTTGTTCAGCTTTGGAGACATGCTGCTGCTGCTGCTGATGGATGTTGTTGCTTGGTTGCTTGTTTGGGGCTTACCAACCGTTGCTGTCGCTGCGAATGCTGTGGACTTTTTTGTGGGCGATGTTGTTGTTGCTGAGAATGTGGTGACCTTTTTATTAGTAGGTGATGTTGCTGTGGGCTTAGCTGTTGCTGCTGCTGACTTTGATGTTGCTGATGTTGGGAATGTTGGTGTCTTTTTAGTAGGTGATGTTGCTATCGACTTTGGAGTTCCTGCCGATACAGCTGACGCAGATGCTGTGATCTTTTTGGTGGGCGACCTTGCTGTGGTGTTTGCTGTTGTTGGAAAAGTTGCGGCGCCTTTAGTAGGTGATGCTGGCTTTGGTGTAGGTGTTGCTGATGTGGGCTTAGCTGTTGCTGCTACAATTACTTTCTTTGTGGATGATATGGGTGTGGTATTTGATGTAGCTGCTGTTGTTGATAGTTTCCCTATTGCTGGTGGGGCTGATGTGGCTGATGTTGCTGGAGTTGGCGTTGTTACCTTTGTAGTAGCAATTTTTTCGGTTGCTGTAGTTGCAGTTGGCGCAGTAATAATTTTTGCTACGGTTGCTTGTTTTTTTGTTGCATCTCTTTGAGTTGACTCTGTGGAAATACTGGAAACAACAGCAGTAGCTGGTGCCGAAGCTTCATTCTTGGTAGTTGCTGTGTTGCTGGCAACAACTGTGGTTGCTGCTGTTGCAGTTTTGAATGCAGCTGTTTTTGGTACACTACTTGCAACAGTTGCTGCCGTTGTTGGTGTTTTAGTCACATTTCTTTCAACAGTTGTCGTTGTCATTGCAGTTGTTGTTGTTGCAACAGTTGACGGTGCAGTTGTTGTTAGTGTTTTAGCCATATAACTTGCAACAGTTGCCGATGTTAATGTTGTTGCTGTTACTGCTGATACAGAGTTCGGCACACTACTTGCAAAAGTTGTAGTTGTTGCTGCTGGCTTAGGTACTTTATTATCGGCACTTGTTGCTGAGACAGTTGCGGATGGCATTGCTTGAGGCTTGGCAGTAACACTGACAGTTATTGCTGTTATGGAAGCAATACTTGTTGCCGGCTTGGTAGAAATGCTTGCAGTTGGCTTTGATATTGTTGTAATAATCTTTGTTGACTTGTCGGTGGCTATAATTGATGTGGATGCTGTCACCCCAGCAACTGTTGGTGCTGTCTTCAGGGTTTTATTTGCAACAGTCACACTTGGCATAAGCTTTGTTGACTCGTTCGCTATGTCTATTATGTGGGTCTTTTGAATTGCAGACACTGTTGTTGCTGCGCCAACTTGGCCAACAGTTGCTGTTGTGCTGGCAACACCCCCATTTGCATCTGCTGCAGCAGCTTTGCCTGGTAGCCCGTTAGCAACAGCTGTAGTTATGGGCTTTGTGGCTGGCATAAAAGTAGTCAGCGCTACATTTGGCTTCATGCCAGCTGGCATGGCAGCAGTATTGCAAGTTGTTGCTGCTTTGGCTTGTGTGCTGGCAACAGCAGCTGCAGTTGTCTTCGGCTCAGTTTCTGCTGCAGATCCAGCTGCAGTAAACGTAGACATGGTCTTGCATTCCCGTCCGCTGCTCATGGTGCCTGTAGACAACACTTTCGTGGTAGCTGCAACTGTTGCTGTTGCCGGTGTTTTTTTGACATCATTATCCGCCTCGATGAGCGCCGGCCGGCTGGGATTTGCCGTTGGTATGGATTTGTTACGTCCACTCTCCGCTGGAGCTTGCTGCTGATTGCTGTTGCTATTGCTGCTGTGCCTGGCCGACGTCTTCAATATGCTCGGCCCGGGCAGCTTACCCACCGTCATGGGCAACACATCAACGTCAACGCTGGCGGCCATCGCTGACGAGGATGCGTTAACCCGCTCTCAGAGTTGCAATACCTCATCCCGATAACCGTTGCCATTGCCGTTTCCGTTGCCGTTGCCGTTGCAGTTGTCATTGTCGTTATCGTTGCCATTGCCTGCATCCTCGTAGGGAATCACTTCGGTTGGTGCTCCACTTATCAGTATTTGAGTGTTGGTGACACCATCGTAGTTCTGGCTCTGATAACGCTCGGCATGCAAATTGACACAGGGTCTGCCAGCAGGTCCCCATTCGGCAGTGGGTTTCAGCAGATGCTTGAGCCGCTCCTTGAAGCCCAGATGGCTTGGAGCCTTGCAGACTTGTTGCACGCCGACAGCAATTATGATAAGCACCGGTAATAGACCCACAATCCAGCCCACAATATCCGCCCATAAAGGGTATATGTAGTGGCCATATTGCGCGGGCTTGTACTCTACCCAGTTGAAGAATAAAATGAACTGCAAAGGATATAGATATAATTCATATTTCAAATTATTCTCAGGATTTATCAAAAGAGGCTGATAATAATTAAGTCAAACCAAAAGCTTTTAGAATTAGAATAGCACAAAGTGAAATTGGACTTGTCTGACATTATTAATAAGAAAATGATCAGTTAGCTCACCAGTAGCGTTGCTGGCGTTATATAGCGCCACATGAAGCCCCAGAAAAAGTTCCACAGACGCGAGCGCTTGCCAATCATGCCCTGGATGTCGTTGAGGAAACGCTGTGAGCCATAGATCCAGGCAATAAGCAGGCACTCCAATATGGCTATAAGCAGTACAGACCAGTTGGCGGCGTATTTGTCCATCAGCTGTAGCCAGTACATGCCGCTCTAAGGAAGGTTACATTAATGCTTATTGTTGTTATCTTGGGGTATATTTGAGGTATGCTCACATTTGTGGTAAAGCCGAGTCCACCCGTATAACCAAATACGGCCACAAAGAGTACAACCCAGGTTTTGTATTGTCGCAGATTTGGAAACTTATCCAAAATGGCAGTAGTTACGGTTTCCATCAAAGCAAACTGCGAGTCCAGGCCGAGGGTGAGCAGCATGACAAAGAACAGCACAGACCAAACAGGGGAGATGGGCAGACGTGTGACCACCTCCGGATACACGATGAATGCCAAGCCGGCGCCCTGATCCACAACCTTTTTCACCTCCACGTCCAGCTCATGTGCCAGAAATCCAATTATGGAAAATATGACTAGGCCCGCAAAGAACGAGGTGGCTATGTTGCAAAAGGCAACAATGAGAGCATCCCTGCAAAATGTAAGGAAATTTATTGATATTTGTTGATATTTGATTTTATTCATATTTCATTGATATTACTTATAAGTGAATGCAAACAACAAATCCAATTACCCAGCACCCACTAATCAAAGTGGATTTTTTACAGTTTGGGAGATTTAAATAAGATTTGTATTACAGATTAAGCTGAGTAATAATTTCAATATGTTTTCAAAATGTTCATTTCTCCTTCACTCGTTTAAACATATTGATAAACCCTGGGAAATATAATATATACTCTAAGACGAGGTGATAGACGGGCAGGATCCCATCTGCGTGTTTAAGACTTTATACACACATCTTCACAATTCATTTCTTCATTATCTGATTTCGTTTATATCAACAAATTAATAAAAAATAAATATTTTAAAAAGAAATTCACTACTTATTCCTCAATCGAAACGATTGATTTATTTCTATGCATAAAAATTTCGAATATGTTTAATATGTTAATTTATTATATGCAGAGATAGTAGAGGAATATATCACACATACTTATAGCAGTTATTGGAGAACTTGTTGTATGAGGAGAGGGTGATGAGGCCGCCCCATGCGGGGCTTAAAGCAAAAAATATCTGCACCGCGGCATCGCCCCAGACCTGTAAAGAGAATATTCAATTTAAATATAATGATAAGAGCTTTGTTGGAGTCGAATGATTCACTTGAGCATTGGCCAGTTGCTTCCAATCGGGCGTTAGATAAAACAGTATGCCCGTACTGGCGCCCGGAAGGGTAACGCCGCGGAAGAAGAGTATGACAAGAACCACATACGGAAAGAGAGCTGTAAAGTAGACGACCTTGCCGGAGGACTGGACGCCCTTGCACAGGCACAGAAAGACAATGGCCCAGGCGATGAGCAGGCAGGCGGCCAGAGAGACTTTAATGCTGCCCGTTTCCTCAATGCCCGCCGACAGGCCCAGCACAAAGTTGCTAAAAAGAGAAGAGCAGAAGAGAGGATAGAGTAATCTGTAATCTGTATTGATGTGAGAATGTTCACTCACTTGAAGTACTCCTCGGCCGGAGGACGCTTCAGGGCGTGCAAGGCCAGGCCCGTAATATTGTTTGCCTCTGCGTAGCTGGAGTTGTAGCACTGCCTAAGATAGTAGGTGCCGTTAATCGCATCACACTGATCAGCCGCCACGTAGGAGAAACAATCTGTAAGGCCCATCAACTAGTTAGCAAATTGAGCAAGAGCATGGTGTAAACAAAAACAGTAACAGTAACAGAAACAGAAACAGAAACAGAAACAAAAACAAAAAAGGACTCCTGCGGAGTCCTGTTCTGTTGAGCAATTGAAGCTGACAGCCAGTCACTCAATTATGCATAAAAGGGCAGCAAATTTTTTAATATTTATGAACTATTTGCCGGAAGAGCAAGTAGGAGGGCGCAAACGACAAGGAAATAGCTACGCTGAAAAAGGACTCGAATGTGTGCGAAAGGACAACAAAAAGGGACGAGCCAGGCAACTTTTGTGCGGCGTCATAATTAAAAGGACAAAGTAGCAAATCAGTGGAAAACATGAAAAGGGTAGACTGTTATTATTCTTGCCTCTGCTGCTACTGTTGTCAGCGAGCAAACAAAAACACAAACTGAGAAGCCATTGGTGTATCATACGAGGCAACACCCTGTGATAGAATCAAGCAATTGCACTTGCCGGACTTTTTGTTCAGTTCATTTTATGTAATTTGTTTACTATGAAATTTACCTGTTGAGCTGAATATCATATTAGATTTCATCTAGCTTTTTACTTTTATGCATATTGAGATCATATGGTACATAGACAATTTCCACACCCTGTAATTTGAAACTATTTGAAATTTTACTTGTAAAACGCATTATGTATCCAAATCTAAACATCTAGTACCCGGCGGACTCTACGTCCTTAGGATACCCTCAAGTGTAAAACTTTAAATATATATCTTATAAACGAAACACATGTTTATTGAATAATTTACCCATAAATTTATTTTTAATGGCTTTGAATTAGGCAATGTTACAGATGATGGCTTACATTTGACAAACAACTAGAATGTTTTACCATAATGATTGAATGAATTGAATTGAATTGACAATAACATCATGTATTTAGAGTCGAAAGTATCCGTTTACATGTTTGTTGACACAGGGTATGCAGGAAGGGTTCAATGGTATAAAGGCTTTGTCAGCCGCTGTGACAGTGGGAGCAACGAGTTTCAGCTGTTGACCCAGACCTGATTAAATTTGAAGAGCCTGCCTTATGGAGTTGGAGCGAAAGCAAATCGATGTTGGATATCGACGACAGGGCATAAAGTTCAATAGAACCGCTGACTAAGTTGATTGCGAACAAGGCCATTTGTACTTTTTTATTATTTCGAGTAATAAGAAAGTCCATTGAATTTTAAATAAATATTGTATGAGCGGATCACATACCAAATGGCAGCTGGAAAAGTCCACGGACGCGCCGTGCTATAAAATAAATTTTTAGCGGCTCGCGAAGCAGTTTTTGTGCGAATTATGCATAAAAGGGAGGAGCTGGATAAAGAGCGAGTATTGAACGACTTTGGCACACCTCGCGCTAACAATTTGTGCCTGCGCTGCTTAATCCAGCTGCCAAAAAGGCGCCGTGAATGTCAGCTGCTGATTATGGCATTTGAGTTGTGACTCTCGACGCCTGCCACACAGTGCGTATGAGTTTTTGAAAAAAAAGGATAAGAGAAAAAGTGTGTAAGCTGATGTTTATGAATGTGTGTGTGTGGATAAATGTGCGAAATGCCAAAGTTTTTTGGGTCTTTCAGTTGACTAACGAGGCTAGCGGCTGACCGCAAAAATGACTAACTGACTGCAAACTGCCAACTGCTGACTGCTGACTGCTGACTGTTGACTGCTGACTGCTGACTGCTGACTGCTGACTCTGTGGCCGTTCGTTTGCCAAGTTTAGAGCTTGAGCCATTCGACAGTTTGTGTGTTTGCTGCGGAAATGAAATGTGGCAGCAAGTGCTGAGTCAAGGTGCACGCCGCTTGCCCCCCACATTGGCTAATAGAGCGTACTGAGCAAACGGATTTCCATTTGTAGTTGCCCTTTGCTATTTTTAGTCCTCCTCTGTTTGTTAATAATATTTCATTTTAATACGGTTCTCATGGGGCGTGCACTGCAACGAGCAAAGCCTGTCTGCATGTAGCTGCTGCCAATCCGGCATGCAATTAATTTTCACATTTGCCATGCAGGCCACGTAGCTGCCAATAAGTTGAGCTAACAGTACAGTACATTTCAGCAAAAGGTACAGTTGCCACTCTGGATGCCCACGTCGACTGTCGGCTGGGTGGGCGAGGCGGTGCGAAAGAAGCTGAAGTTGGATAACTTGATTATGTTTCAAATCAGCAGCAAGTTGTTTCACACATGTGATTACGATCGACATTTCACGTTTGATTACTGGCAAATTGTAACCCTTTTCAATGCATAATCGCATTTAGAGTGAAACAAATGTGATTAGAAGAATTTTAGGCAAGACTCCATCCACATAGAACAAAATCAATATCTGATTTGGCACGGAAGCCAGAGACTGCCATTCCCTGAGACGTAGAGTAACTCACTTGTCAAATTTAGTAATTCTAATTCTAAGGCGAACAACTGTGAAGAAATAAGATGCAAGTATGGAGAGTAATAAATAGTAATGAAAATAAATAATAGAAAAAAATCTAAGTTAAAATCAGGGTATAATTAAAAATATTTTAAAAATATATTTAAAAATATGAAAAGAAATATTTTAAAATATTGTTAAATCAGAAGATGTTAAGTTTTTGCACTTTGTGTTTCAGAAATACGATAACTTTTATATTTCCAGAGTAACATTTATCGAGATAGAAACATTTATCGAGAACCAGTTATAAAATTATATCTCGTTCACCTTTAGAGTTAGAGTCTCCAAGTCTTCTGCATATAGATACTAATTTACATACAATTACGGTTTTTGTCAGATTTTGGATTCCGGCCCCCAATTCCCCCCATACCCCCAAATGTGTAAAAAAGGTTTGACATATAGATATGAATGTTCTGATCATAATCTGAAAATTTGATTACGATTGTCCGTCTAGAAACAGAATTATTAATCAAATAGGTTCGCGCACCAGAACCCACGTGGCAGAGGGAGATAGGGAGACAGCATGACGCCTGCAATGCGTACACGCATACAGGCGTACAAGCGTAGATCAGCGTGTGGCTGCGTGCATGTGTGTGCATGTATAGTTTGTTACGCGTGTAGAAACGAATCGAATAATTCTTTGAATATGATTGGTATTTCAAAGGGTTCAGGGTATCTCGTAGTCGAGCAGTCTCAACTATAGCTTTCTTAGTTGTTTTTTTTTTTTTTTTTTTATAATACTCGCACACGTATTTAATAGGGTTGTTGAAAATATATCAAAATATCGATATATTGATATATATATTTAAAAAAAAATATATATATATCGGAATATTTTTTTTCCCCAAATATCGAAAATTTTTGTGATATTTTTCATATTTTTGATATTTTTATATATTTGCGTTGGCAACGACCACAATAGGTCGATATTGAAAGTACACATTGCGGAAGAGGGAACTTGAGATGTACCGCAGTTTGCCATAAACTTCTTGGGAAAGCAATCCTATAATTTTTTGGAATTCTTATAAGGCCCCTATGACAGTACTAACTAACTACAGTACTAACCAGCCCCTGGTAGCTCAGTGCCTTTGGAGCGACTTGCTTCGCCAATAAAATGCATTGTTTGCGACTCACGAATTCGTATGACGGATTCTCACATATCAGAACGCGTTTTTTGTTTTTGTTTTTAATCTTTGAGTACCTAATACTTGTCATTATTATGAAAAATAGCTATTCTCATTATTAATATTTTTTTTGGTCGGATGGTAAAGTTATTGTGGGAAAAAGTTTGAAAAATATCGAAAATGTCGATATATCGATATTTTTAAAGTTGAATATCAAATATCATTTTGATATTTTTCAAAACTTAAAATATCATCGATACGATATTTTAAAAATATTCAACAACTCTAGTATTTATCTCAAAAATTTGTATATAGTTATATTTTTTTAAGTCATATGACTTTTTCATTGAAGAGTTTTCCGTTCTAGGAATGGGATGTAGCCATTTGCAAGCTAATTTTAGCTTAAATATAATACATTTTTCACTGCAACTCTCTTCAAATTAATCAAAGATCTGACAACGGCCCGAACCAACTCAATCAACGTTGATTCAATTGCCCCGCGTTACGCATTTACGGCATTTAAGCCAAGGTTAAACATATGGGTCCCTCGCATACATATATACATACATATATGTATGTATGTACTCAAAAGTAGGTTTGTGTATTCTAGAGCATATTCATCATCTAATCAATCAGCATCAAAATGAAAATCAAACGCTTTACAGCTAGAAAATTGAACAGAATTTCTTGCGGCTCTTGCGGGCGCAGCAGTTGGGTTTATTTTGCTTTCCTTTTTTCGGGATGTGGGATGGATTCAAAGTGTTTACACGCCGTTTAATTTGCCTGTCTGCCTTTATTTGTTATGCAATTAATTTTATTACAAACACACGAATACACACACAGAAACAGGAAGAGGGCGAGCGGGATGGATGGATAACCTGATAGGACTCGCAGATACAAATCATATAAAAGTTTATGTGAATGCGGCAGCAGCTAAAACTGTCTGCCTTTCAATTTGGCCAACTCGAGCGTGCCTACCCAGCCAAGTGTGCCAGTGTGTGTGTGCTCGTGTTGGCATCTTACATTTGATTACACATACACACACACACACACACACACACACACACACGCACACGCACACTATGGTAAGATTGTTATATAAGCCGCTCCCAAGTCGCCTAGCTGAGGAAATTGCCATTAAATTTTGTGACCTTTAAGTTTGATGTCGGCCTTCAACTGTTTTGTTTTTCTTTTTCTTTTTGGTTTTTGTTCTATAAAACTTTTCATTAACAAACTGTTGTTGTTGGTCCATGTGTCAGTCACATGTTAGCTATGTCCAACATCCATTTTGATTAGCTCAACAACCTTATGGCTCCAATTAGCAGATATAAACATTTAACTGCAAAGTAAACAACAATCACGAAGATTGACATACTAAACACGCTTGTAAAGAATAATTACTATACTTGCTTTTTTATATACACAAATAAATTAACCAAATAATAGTTTCTTTTTTTTTTTTTTTTTTTTTTTAAATACATATGTCATCGAATGAGCTGAGCATAGATATTCTGATTATATTAAGAGAATCAGATTTGAGCCTGTGGTTATGGCCTGGAACGCGAGACCAAGTTGCCACCTTGTTAAAATTTCGTAAGAAGGTGGTAAACACAGTTTGTTCTACTTTGGGGTAACTTTCTGTTAGATTTTTTTGGAAAAGTATCTTGTATCTAAATTTGATCTCTCTCTGTCTGTCTCAGCAATTAAATATATTTATATTATGTAATAATATAATCTCTATAATCACGTTTTATTAGTTCCCTGACAAATTTGCTCATATTTATTAATTGTCTACCCCATAAACTAATACTTGACAAATAATGACAACAATGAATAAGGAATTAAATGACACAACCGTCTGTTTACCTTCACAGCATGGTCGAAATGCATAAAAAGAATGAAATGAAAACAAGATTTCGCTCAGCAAAATATTGACTGAGAAAGTGTTTGAGTTGTTGTTATTGTTGGCTATTATGTCTCGAGTTTGTGTTTGTCTTGAGGGTCACAAACAAACTGGGGCTGGCGCTAAGAGTGCAAGATATTCAATCAATGAACAAACAAGTTAAACACATTTTAATCATGAGGCTAAAAGCAAACATTTATCATCTAAATTTCGATGAGACGAGAAACGAGAGAAGAGAGAAGAGAAACGAGAAATGAGCACAAGGACGAGGACGAAGACGAGGACACAGGCGAATGCGAAGATGAAGACGAGGCCAAAGCCACTGGCGAGACGAGGTGAAAGTGTCAATAAATGAAATCCTAAAGAAATTACTTGTCTGCCATCTGAGATTGCGGCTGTTTGACAGTGTGTGTGTGTGTGTGTGTGAGTGTGTATGCCTATATATGTGCAGCTAAAGAGCTTATAAAAAGCATGAGCACAAGGCTGTGAATCGGCATGCAGCCATAGCCACAGCCAGAGCCACAGTCGCAGCCGCAGTCGCAGTCGTAGTCGCCGTCGTCGCCGATTGAATGTCAAAAAGTATTTAGACATAATTGTTGTCATCTTAAGTATTTCTATGTTCTATTTTTCTCAAGAGAAGAAGAAGACGAAGGAAGAAGACGAAGACGAAGAAAATAAGAGCACCCAAGTAAAGTATTTTAGACCAGAAGATACTTTTCAATGTGAAAAAGAGAGTGAAAGGAATAGACAGAAGAAGAGTATAACATTATTGTATTCTGTAAGAAACTAACTCCAAAATCAACTCCATAAATTATACGAGTTTCTTATGTACGAATCAAAGCTATACATATGTAAACGCAGCTATTTCTTATGTAAGGTTAATGGAAAGAAATATAGTTAATTTATCGATAGATTTGGAATGTTACGAACAGTGTGGCTATGGATCTAACTCGGCATGGAAGGAAGTTATAAATATCTAAAATTAAATTCTTGGTATACAGGAGTTTGTCGTTGGTCGACTCGCCCACAATTTACACAAAATTGATTTTTATAAAACTTGACATGACTCCCATAGTTTTCTGCTAACAGATTTTCCAATTCGATGAAACTATTTTAAGTTATTTTTCATACAGGGTATACAAGCGAGAGCAACATCGATGTGGGCGAGGCTAGCAATGAAATTGCGTATATCGATTTCTATTGCCGACCGACAAAACGGAAATGCCAGAGTCATTTTTTTATTCCCTGTTGCTGCTGTTGCTTGCTGCTGCTTTAGGCAATGGCTTCGCATCAATGGCGGCCATATTAAATCATGTTGGCTCAAGCGGCAATAGGCGTGGGTAGCGCCTAGTAGCAGCTGCTGCTGAGGCTCATGCAAAAACTTTCAATGGCGTTAGCTGTTGTTGCTATGATTATTACTTGTACGCTCTGTAGCCACTTGAGTATGTGTGTGTGTGTGTGTGTGTAGGTATGGGTGTGTGTATACATGTTTAAGTGCTACTGAGGCAGCCGCAATAAAATAAGCAAAGTTCGCAGCTTGAATCGCATAAAAAAGCAGCAAAACAAGCAGCAATTTGTAACACAGAAAAGCATCGACTTCTAATACCCTATATCAGATATAAGCAACATGCAATACTTATAATTAATATATACTATCAGAAAATTAACTATAAATCAAATTTATTATATATCTATATAGCTGTTCTGAGTGCTATCAAATAATTATTCAACATTTTTGGGAGGTTTATCAAATCAATTTTAAGATAATTTACATTACCTTAGTGTTGGATGAACTGATAGACCTTACTTTTACTTTGTAGTCTATGCCACTTTATATTTATATTTAATACTCTACTTTTTGCCACCTACTTCGCACGTACAGCCTTGACAGCCTATTGTCTACTCTCAAATACTCGTTAAAGATTTATGTCCTTCGCATGGCGGACAAAATTTTAAATTATGTCAGTGTGTTTATATTACAGCTCTATCTATGTGTGTGTGTAAAGAAATCAAATGTACGCTTAAGCGCGCACAATATGCGCTGCTCTGCCACGCCTCTAACGATGTCAGACGAAGAGCAGCAACAAAAACAATTGCCTACTTCAAGGCGTTGTCGCGTTGCGGGTCAACATTTTTTGTCGTTGTTGTTGCTCTTGTTTTTGTTGTTGCTGTTTATTCTGTTTATTATTATCATTTTTGGGAATCAAGAGAAAGGCGAAATAAAAAAACTTGGATTTTATTGTTTACGTGTGCGTTGATTGCGAAAATATAAAAACCAAGCTAGAAAATTTAGCAGCGCAGCTCTAACTTTTGCTGTCGAACGTAAAAATTTATGAGGGGAAGCCAAATTATGCTTATCGATTGATATGGAAAAGTTTGAAATGGGCTATCGATGCTCACAAATATACTAATACAATCGTTAGGTCAGAGTCTAATATAATTAATGACTGATCAAATGACCATAGAGTGATCATGAATGTATATATCTGACTGTATTCAATAATATACATATATTTGTTTCATGTTCAATTCAACTTATTAAAGTTAAATAGTATTAGTAGGCTTTTATCGATGACGACTTTCTCAGAACATTCAGATACTGTTGTCATCGATATATATACGATCAGCTTGATTGTGTTATCGATAGGCATAAACTGAATGAATGATAGAGTATAACTGATCAGTTGGGAAATTGGTATTTTCCCATTTATTATTTATTTAGTTAATCGGTTATTATAAGATTAGAAACTGGTGCTACCCATACTCATATATAAATGAGTATCGCTCACTAGCAAGCCATATAATAAATATCCTATTCAATTTGGCACTGGGTTATTAGATCTAATGGGCCTTGTCGTTTAGGCACTAAGACCACGTTTGTCTCAGTGTGGTGATGCCAAAGTTGTAGTCTGGATAAAGTTTCTCCTGTCACAAGAGGCTTGCAGTTTGCCTAATTTATTGACAGAAAATATTCTTTGATCTGAGCAGAGCTCTGCCAGCTACGACTCAATTTATGTTTGTTTACTCACGCTGCGTGCTCCACTCCGGCTCGCAGTTCTGCCAGGGTAGTTGGGTGCGAAACGAGGCGAACATATAGAATATGGTCCAGGCGATGATCAAATTGTAGTACAGCATCACAATGGCCGACACGATGACCATGCCAGTGCCCAGGCCCCGGAAGAGCGGGCAGAAGCGTCGATAGATGGCCACCGGGCCCAGTGCGGCGTATTGCCCAAAGGAGAGCTCCATGAACATGAGCGGCAGACCCGCTATGATGAGCATGATGGTAAAGGGTATTAAGAACGCTCCTGCAAGCAAAAGTTGGCTCAACACGGAGAATATACATATACATATAGGGATGACCTACCGCCTCCATTGTTGTAGCACAGATAGGGAAAGCGCCAGACGTTGCCGAGGCCCACGGAGTAGCCGAGCAGCGAAAGCAGAAAATCAAAGCGTCCCGTCCAGTTGCCGCGTTCTAGGTCGCCTGTCTCAATGGCCCCCGCATCGGCGTCCAGTGTGACCAGCGCCGTGCCGGAGGCGCAGCCAGCAATGCTTATGGCAGTAGGCGTAGTGGTCAGCTGAGGCACTGCCACCTGCTTGCCCGATGGTGTTGGAGTCTTTGTTAGTGCCGCTGCATTACTCGGACACACCACACTGCCACCGCCTGCTGCTGCCGCTGCACCCACTCCAGCTCCACTTCCAACTCCAGCTGCTGTTGCTGTGGCTTGAGGCAATTTGTTTGGCTTGCCTCGCTCCGAATTGAATTCACAGCTGGTGAAACGATCCTCATTTTGCTGCAAGGAATTGAATGTTGGTCTCGTTAGTTAGCCATCCATGACATCGACACCATAGCCGGAGCTGGCTGTTAGACTACCCCAACAAATGCCATTCAATGCTAATTATTGACAAACTATGTGTGTAAAACTGAGTTAAGTACAAGAATTATGATTTTATTTAAGTTATATATTTCTATTTGTGATCATCAGCAGAACTGATCAATACTTAAAAATATTATTCGAAATATAGTAACTAGTAACTTTTTCTATCTTCTTAAATCTTCTTATATTCCCTTTCTTATATTTTCATATTATATCTTTTATCTTCCATCTGCCACATATATATATATATATATATATATATATATATATATATATATATATATATATATATATATATATATATATATATATATATATATATATTATATGTATTTGAACTTTTTCTATCCTTATTCTATCTTCCATCTTCAGTACTCCATTTTCCATATTTCTTGTGTTCTGTATTTGCGTCTTCTCTTCTGCTATCTTTATATCATAGTCAATATTATATTTTCCATGTTTGTAACTACATTATCTTGTGTGTCCTATCTTCTTCCTCTTATCTTGTATCTGTGTCCTTCTATCGTATACGTATTCTATCTAATATCTTCAATCTTCCATATTTCATTTTCCATTTCCTATAATTTATTTTTCATCTTTGCATTTTTCATCTTCTACCATTTTGGGCTATTACCTCCCATAGATCCACATCCAGCTGGGTGCTTGATTCCTTGTTCGGCTTGAGGCTTTTCGTTTTAGATTTTGCCTTTGATTTCTTATCCATGTTGGGGCTCAGTTGTTGCTGCTAATTGCATGCTATTCTTTGGCTCTGGCACTTGCTGCCTCTCGGTTCAGTTGTTGCTGTGCAGCTTCTCGGTTTTCGTATTTTGTGATTTATGTCACTCGCTTCATAAATTCAAGTCTTTGTAACAGATGGCACTGGATTGCATCGCCTGGTTGTTTTGGTAGTTGATGGGAGCGTGGCTACAGCAGAGCCTTTAGGACATGTTCTGTGGCACTGCAAGCAAACAAGGACACATTGGGTTTTGTTAATGATGGGAAACAAAGGCAAGTGTGAATTATGTAGATCTTAGTGTGCATTATGTGAGCAATACTTAAATCTCAATCAATGCAATTTAAAACGAGAATTTCGAGTGCAATTCGTGTGAGAACTTTACAAAGCATTCAACAATCGCTTGCTAAAGTTGCTGACTCAATTTGCATTCAATAATTAAATAAAGCATGTTAATTAGCCCGCATAAATAACGAAATGTTTCCACTATTGCTACCGCTTTTTGTTTTTCCATTTGCCGACTGTTTGGGTGTGAGAAATGTTGGCAGAAAAAGCTACATCGATTCAATTTGAATCCATTTTGCACTTTGGTTGACATTGAAAATAAAAAGGTTGCAAAATAAAATACAGAAAAACTTTAACATTGACATTCAAAAAAGAATGCAATGTATATGTATACATATATATATATATATATATATATATATATATGCATGTTTAAAATTAACTCAATTGATGCTGATGTGGCAGAGGTGCACAGCAGCCACAAGGGCATCAGCTTTATGGATATGTTTACATATTGCGAAGGTTTTACCTTTCAGGTGTTCTCGCTGTTCGTTAACAAAAGATTTCGCTCAAGGAAATACAACAGCAACAACTACAACAACAACAACAACTGCAAAAAAAGGGATAGAGAGAAAGAAATACAAGTTGAACCTCGATTCAGATTATTTATGCAAAATGAAACATGGCAAATGGAATTGATACATTTTGGTTTTCAGAATGCGGGCATGGAAAAGGGTTCATTCAATCTGAAATTCAATATGTCGTTTGCCTTGTCAACCTGTCACATTTATTTGCGAGTGCATTGAATCTATTTCTTGATATTCATTTTATCAAATAGATAAATATCTCGGCTAATAGATCTTAATTTGTTCAAATTATATTTCATTTATTATGATTTTATTTGAATATATTTAAGATTTTCTTTTGTTATAGTTGAGGGTAAATTTAACGCTCAGGTTTCTTATGGTAAATTGGTCAAATTTTCTTTAATTCTATCTATAAATTAAGTTAATTTGAGTTTGTAGAATATTTGAAGACATTATTAATATAATTTATTAATTGTAAGTTGTACCTGACATGAACATTGTTCTAATGTATACGCTTTACTCTATAAATTGGTTTTTCCTTTTTTATTATTTGATAATTAATTACATTGATGAACAATTACACAATAAAGTTTAAATTTAATTTTATATGTTTATCTAAACGTTTTTCTTTTTATAATAAAAAGAGATATTGACTGATTCTAAAAATCTTTGTACATATTGGAAATTTTTGAATTAAAAATCATAATATATAATACAAAATCAAACAAAATCAAACCTATCAGTGAAAGAGATTTGACTGAGCTAGTTGGCATTACGCTCTTTAAGCAGTTCGCTTTGAGCCCATTTTGATCAAGCATTTTGAGATTAATGAGTGCTTGAGAAAATGACGTGTTGTCAATGACACTTGGCGCTGTCGCCTCACACAGATTACAGACAGACACACACACACCCATACACACACACTCAGCTTTTTGCGTTTGTGTTGGCCATAGAATTATCTGAAACTATGCGATGTGCACGATGCAAGCCTCAGCGTTTAGTTCTTGGTCACGTTTTTATGCGCCATTTCTGCCTTTGGCTCAAATGTGCTTGTGTGTGTGTGTGTGTGTGAGGCAATCTGTTGACAAGTTTGATAATTAGGCAGCCAAATGTGCATATAAGTATAGTGTGGCTGCGAATGGTTTTATGTGATTGTTGTCATTGAGGTGGTTGCTATAGTTGGCCACTGGCTTTCGTAGTTGGGTTGATGGGGATAAATAAATTATGTGTCACGAAAGAAAGCGAAACAGAGAAATATAGAGAGAGTGAGAGTGAGAGTGAGTAAGAGAGATATAGAGAAATAGAGAAAAGGGTTAATCGGGTTATAAAAATATTAAATAATGTACTTAAGCATTAGTTGGAGAATATTGTAAAAATATATTGTCAGTTATAGATAAATTAAGAAAGTTATTTACCATGACCCATGAGTTCAATTGCTAAAATTGGGTCACGATATAGTATAGTATAAAAGAGGGTTTGTATATTATAAATATATATTTCTTTATATAATATATTATAATATATTTATGTTTACATATAGGGGACTTGTATTACATTTCAGTATTGTGACTTAATACCTAGTATAGTTGGGTTTAGAAATGTATCTAATAGTCGAGAGTAATATAATACAAAAATGCCACATTTATTCGTATTGTTATTTTCTCGCTCACGCCAAAAATTCCATTTGTTATTTTGCCCTTTTGTGAAACACAACTATTTGGTATTTAAGCTTATACTGGCTTTTAACCACACAGCAGCTGTATCTGTATCTGTTTTTGTTCCAGTTTCTTTCATTTTTGTTGCCACTATTCGCGGTCTGTTGGGAGTGCGCCGGATTCTAGTGCTCCGGATTCTCCCATTCAAGCTTTCGTCCTGGCTGTGGGTTTGAGAGTGAGTCTCAGGCTGAGTCTGAGGCAGTGGCAGCGGCTGTGGCTGTGGCTTTTGTGCTGTGGCATTTGCTCAGCAAATAGTTTTTAATGATTCCAATGGTTGTGGCCAGTTAACGAATATACACACAGCCACATAACCCAGCCTTGCACTCGACACACACCCACACACACACATTTACACTCTCACACTCCGCTAGAACAGCAACAACGACAACAATACCAATCGTTTGGCTTTGTGCAAATTGTGCGGCGATAGCGTCGGCATCGGCGCCGGCGTCGGCGTCGGCGTCGGCATTTGTTGCAAATAGTTTAAATGGCGACTGAGCAAAGGTTAGGGGACTTTAGAGGGGGTTTGCTGCAATGGGGCAGCTATTAAGTTGTTAACAGGCAGTTAAAATGCCATTAAATGTTTGCAACTGCGAGGCATTTAAAATTCATTTTATTGATTTATTTGCTAATACACAACGAGAAAGAGTGCTGAAAAATTTTCATCAAATGAATGACAAGTTTTAATTCACTTTGCTTTGTATTATTTATTTATTTATTTACTTTTTGTTTTCAATAGAAGATTTTCTCTGTTCTCGTCTATTGAAGAATAAGGTTTTTGAACTTGGCTTTCGCTTTGTTTTCAAAGCATGGTCCGTCTGCAAGGATGGCTGATAAAAGTAAACCGGAAATAGGCTTGCTTGCAATACGATGTGAGAATACTCTTTATTTGGAAATTTAATTTAAATAAATTTAAATTAATTTTACTATAGAATCAGGCAAGCTGTGTTGGTTCTCATACTGAACATATAAATACAGAATGTTTAAAGAATTAAAAAAGGATTATTGCGAGCATATATAGATTAAAGAGCTTAGTCACACCAATAGCTTATAATACCCACAGGTCTTCCCATAATCAATATGCGCCTCTTCAGAATTAGTTTAATTAAAAGATTAACATATTTCCCTTTTAATTGTGCACAAATTACGCTTCATGTGCTGTAATGCATTACAAATGCGAAATTAACCTAATTAAATAAGCCGAAAGTTAAGCTGACTAATGGCCGCGCTGCCTTGACTGGAATTCTTGTGAAAAACAAAATGCGACTGAAGTAGGGAGCGTCGAGCCCTAAAATACGGAGGCTTGAAGAAGAGAGGGTTAAAGAGAGTTTTCGTGTACGCCAAAAATAATAAAAATAAATTATGTTCTCAGAGTTTTCAAGTGGATTCGAAATGCGATGAAACTCTTTCAATTTGTAATAATTATAAGAAATATCCCTTTAAATATGATTTGGCCGCCTTTGACATTTGAATCGAGTCTAAACGCTTAAAGGGGATTCCCCTATGCCAGCTAAGCGAATTTCCCAACACAAACAACAATCACTCATAATAGCTACATTCCGAAGCCCTTTCAATTGCATTGTTGCCAAACACAAACAGCAAAGACGCACAAACACACACAAGCACAGTCTATAAAAGTTGATAACAGACAGCGTTGCCAGATGTTTGCCAGAAAGGGAAACCGAGAGTGAGAGGAAAAACGAGAAAGAGTTGCCCAGAAAACTTGCTGGAAACTTCTTTAAGTGCTGAATCATGCCGCATATACCATATAATTAATGTGCAGGATATATACACACATACACGAATATCAATGGATCTTTGTGTGTGTGTGTGTGTGTGTGTTAAATACCCCAAAGTAGCAATTAAGCGTTACGTATACGCAAGCCGTCGTACCCGCAGCTGAGGCTGGGCTTTGCTCGTATTTTTTCTTATTTCTTTTGCTGCTCTCTTTTGGGTGCTTTGGCTGCTCGTTTCGTTTTGTTTGGTCAATTCGAGTGTGAAAATGTTCTCGAGCGCTTTTCATTATTGTTGTTGTTGGCGTTCATTCGTTGTTGCTGCTGTTGCTTACACACAGGCGCACAGCCATTGACCTTGGGCTGTAATGTGCAAGCGCATGGAACGAAACGCAGTGCCCAGCTCCAGGGTCGCCTTCAGCTGGGCGTGGCGCTGCACTACAGACTGTTTTTTTTTATTTATTTATATTTTATTTATTTTATTTTTATTTTACATTTTGCCATTATGCCATCATCTAGCTTTGCCCCCAGCTGCAATTTCCGTTTTTGCAAAATTTTGTGTATCCTTGGCATGCAAATAGGCAGATCTATTTTGGATTCAGCATTTTGCGAACTAAACTGGGGTAAAACTAGTTTGAGTTTGTGTAATATCGATGCATATTTAAATGATTTAAAGATAAATGTCATACAATTTCGTTTGCTCAATCTATTGGTTTTATTGATCACATATATAGCAAAAAAAAATTTATTTAATACTATTTATTAGATTTCTTTATTTTTTTTTTTATTATAATTTGTTTATTGTATAAATCAACTATGCACGACAATTCAGTTAGCTTATCTGCACATTGGCTGCTCCCTCAGGAGAGAGGTTTATCTCTATAGCAACTGACTGAACTACAGTTGATTTAGCTAGTTAATTGTTCCAGTTACATTGATTATGCAGTTATTGCAGTTTTTGCATATTTGAGCTTTAGTTTGTGGGGATGCAGATTCAATTTGATATCAGATATCAAAGCACGTTATGCACTTACTCAAATGCATTCTATCAAAGAATTGCACTTTCGAAATTGCCAACTTAACATTGTTATTTAATATCTTTTTAGCGTTGTTTAAGTATTTGCATTTCAAAGCATTTTGAGCTGCTTGTAAAAGTTTAGCCTCTTCATTCTATCATTCAAGCGAGAGGGACAGAGACAGGAAGAGAGGAAGCGACAGAGAGTGTGGGAGACAGAGGATTTCATGTACAAGTCAAAACTTGTTGTGTTTTTTTTTTTTTTGTATGCAATGGCCACAAGAAAACTTCATCAAAAATATGATCAACATCATCATCATCATCATCATCATCATCATGATTGTAATCGTTTGTCGCCTTCATTCATGCCTCATCTCGCTGCTGTTGTTGTTGTTGTTGTTGCACAGTTCTCGGCAATTTTTAAGTGGCCATCAGACTGAGTGAGAAATGGACTATTGCGCTGCTGGCAGTGTTGAGGGCAGGAATAAACACTTGAAGCGCTTGAACTTGATCCTGTGAAGGCTGCATACAGTCAACAAATAGGGACAACAGCCTCGACCTTTGGCCTCAGCATTTCTCGTGCGTTTGGCATGGGCTTTGCTATGCTTTGAGCGAATGGCTGACAACATTTGGTTTTTTTTTTTTTCTCTCATCTGCTCTATTATCTGCTGTCCTGTTGCAGCTAACACAGAAAGCAAGAAAAATGAACAGAAAGAAGAAGGTTGTATCGATTAATGAGAGATTATTGGCTGGGAGAAGCCATCTACAAGGCATGCAAATTAGTTTCGATTCGAGTTCCAGTTACCAATTTTCTCTAATTTACCTGTCTGTCGTAAATGGGGCGTGGCCTGGGGCGGAGCAAAGATGTTGCCTGACAAATAAATTTCACGAATTGCTGCATTTTCTTTTCTCTCCTTCTCGGTAACCTTATCGTTTTTCTGTTGCTTTTCATACGCAACGTTTGCCATTTTTCATACTCTTCTCTCTCATGAGAAATATCTCTTTTGAAAGATATTTTGTCAGAGAGCACGAATAGTAGTTGGAGATAACAAGGGCTCAAGTCTGTGTGTTTGCATGGCTAATGGAAGTAATATATTGTAATATTGCATCTGCAATATACTTGTCAGCAACCCTAATTAATGAAGTTCTTAGAAAATTGAGCAACTCATCATATAGGTATAGGTATGAACGCATGAGCTTTTGCTCCGTGAAACATTAGACGTACATTAAAAACATTATTTTGCATTGCTGCAGATTTAAGTATGCAAATTTAAACAAGTTTGCGTAGATCGTAAAATTATATAGTCACACCAATCATCACAAATGCTCACTATGACGGACATAATTACAGCAATTGATTATATCAATTCGTGTTACTAATTTCCTTCGTAATTCTCTTAATGAGCAGCTTTTTTATGTATATTATTTTTGTAGGTGCTGCACGGTATTTTAATAATCAAATTTAATTTTGTAGTACTTTAGCATTCTCATTAATGAATTAAAAATTGAAAACATTAATAGCAAAATTTAATGAATTCATTCTTCCTACTCTTAAAAGTTTCCCAATTTCGTATCATCTGCCAGGTCAGCCAAGTGTATTTAAGCTTCGTTACATTGAAGCTATAGCTCCCTCTTGTGTTTCACTCTCTGCTTGGCTACATAAAATATTCATAGGACTGTGGCAAGATGTCAGAGATGTCCTTGTCCGTTGAGTTAGTCCTTGTCGTTGTGGGTAATCGCAAATTCAGCGCTAAATCTCAATCAAAATGCGCGTAAAGTGGCATTTCACTTGATTTTTATGAATTCGAAATGCGTCATTTTTGTTGATTGAATGCTTAAAAGAAAAAAAGAAGATTTTACTTAAGCGCACAAGTTAGCCGAGATTTCGCTCACAGTTCCTTAAGCGTTGCGAGCTCGCTAAAAGCTCTGTAAATGGGCAATTGCTTCTTGTTTAAATATTCAAGATACTTAGGTTTATATAAGCCATATGCATGCCATCAAAGTTAAATGTATCGATTGCAAGACGGTGAAGAATATATGTAATTGGATAATGCTAGCGCAGTTTGCTTCTTCTTCCTCTTCTCTTACTCTAGGCACAATAATTCAAAATTTCCTATTTTGATTGGCAGCACTTAATAATTTCCTATGGGCAGCACTATATCTTACAAAAGACTTATTAAATTTATCGATAGGCTTTGGCATGGAATCGATGTTTATTAATGGAAATAACGCTGCCATATGAGCTACAAATTCAAATCTACAATATAAAATGGAATTAAAAATTTGCATTTTCGCTTTTGTTTTGTTTACTGCCAAATCGGTTTTAACCCCTAAATAGATTTTATTTACAACGAAAAGTTTGCATCGATCTAGTCGCAAAAATGTGGCTGGCATTTGCATATTATCTCATCAGGCCCTTCCCCCCCGTACGAAAAATGGAGCAACAGAAATTGCATTTCCATTTAATCCGCTCAATTTGTCGCCAGTTTTTAATGGCGCCGACTGAAAAGTTGCAAACGCCTTGCCTTGAGAGCAGAGTACGAATGCATTTCATTTGAATTTCAAAAGCTAAAGGCAGCAAAATATGAAGAATATACTAGAGAGACAACTGCGATTTAAAAAATAAGTGAAAAATTATAATAAAAAGAAAGAACTGCTAACTTTATGCGATATATCCTCCTAAGTGAATTAATGCTTTTGTCAAAGACTTTTTGAGCGTGTTTTTGCTATTATTTTGTATGCAATATTTTTTTTTTTTTTACCTTGCGCATAAATTTCACTCAGCTATTGTGTGTTTGTGTATGTGTGTACGTATGTTTTTTCAGTGCTTAAAATTTGCAATTTAAATGTAATTTCTCAACTGTTTATTTGGTTTATGACGAGTGCGCTCGCGTTGATTTAATAGCCAGCGACAGGGCGAATGGGCGTGGCATGTCCTTTGTACATATATATATATATATATATATATATATATATATGTATTTATTCAAAGGTGACAGTATGAGTGATGACCAGCTCGCTACACACAGCATCAAAATATAAAATATTACCCCTACCGAACCCATTTCAAATCGAAGGTAATAAAGATTACACAAGCAGAGCAAAACTTTTTGCTTTCTCTATGTCATGTGGTCGTCAAACTCGAGCCGTGCCGGGACACAGGCACGTTCTATTATAATAACATTATCCTTACGCCAAAGACTCTCATGCAAATCAACATTGGCACACGGCCGGTGGCGCCCAAAAGGCAGCCCACAATTCATCGATACAAACGAGAAATTTTCCATTTGTCTGCGCGAAAACATTTTGCAAACATTGGCACGTTTTATGGTACAATAACAGAAACATACACACATATATATATATATATATATATATATATATATATATATATATATATATATATATATATATATATAGGTATATATATATATGTTATGTATATATTTATATATATTTTGGAAAAAATTGGTAATCCAAACAAAAGAAAAGCCTGGCATTTCATGGTATTCAACTTGGCACGCGGAAACAATTTTTTCTCTTTAAATGGTTTGAATTCTTTTGTTGCTCTTAATTGAGCTGCAGTGATTTGTATTGGGAATAGCTTTAAGACAGACTCTCTATTTTAAAGAAATTAAAGTAAATTATAAATAAATGATCTTTAATATATATATTGCTTAATGCATGCCATACAAATATATTGTCTGTATTAATAATAATACTATATTACTTATTATATCACTCATTTTATTTTACCACTTGCAATTGTGTTTCACTTTTAACTAGTTGCTTTAAGTTCTCTTCATCGAATGCCTGCGATGTCGCTGTGGCTCGCACAACTGTTTTCTTGTTTCTTTTTTCGGGATCTGTACGACTTCGCTGGGTAGCCCCAAGTTGCAGAAGTGCAATTGCAGTGGAGCTGTGGCGAGTCTTTTAGTCATTAACGAAATGGATTTGGGTGAGCGCACACGATGCATTTCCATTACATGGGCATTATTAATCATAGTCTGTCAAACGATGTGCGAGTCGGTCTATGTGGGCGAGAGTCCGAGCCAGAACTTTGCGACCGCGCTAAGTGCTGTCTACCACAGCCATCGTATACTCTTCCTGACTGGACTGGGTACATTAACTTTGAGTCTGCTCGGCTGTCTGGGTAAGTCTAGTAGCTGTTTTCTTTTCACATGTTAAGAAATCTAAGAGTTGACATCCCCGTAGGTTGCCTTTGCTACACCTGCTCACGCCTGGCAAGACGAAAAGCGGACAGCCTGGACATCTACGCTCCGCGCACCCAGAGCATTGTCTGGCCCCCTATCCCCGCGGAGACGGCCCGTGTGCTGGAGCTCACCTTTCTGCACACTCCCAATGCCGTGGACTGCATCTGCCGTGGCTGCAGCAGGGCGCGGCGGGAACATTGCCTGGAGGATTGTCTGAATGGCACCGAGTGCTAAGTCAATATCTTGATGCCTTTGAAATTTTGACTTGTATTAGGTTTAAGCAGCGACAAGTATAGCCTTTAATTCTACATAAGTTGTTTGACAAATAATCATAAATTTGCCAATTAGCATATTATATATTTTAGATTCATATTCTTAAGTCGGTGCAGTAACTATCAATGATATAATGTTAATAAATAAATCTTTCTTTGCTGACTGATTGAGCTAAAGGCGAATACCTTTTCTTTTTTTACCTTTTCTTTTTGGCAATTATTATTATTATTACTATTCAATTCTATTCACTACAGATGAGGTAAGGTATAAATCAGATGCCCTTCAGAATAGTGCATATGTATAATAAATATACTGTTTTTGATAAACCTGACTTTGAATATATAACTCTTCGACTTAAAATCAAGTTTGGTTGTGTTTCAAGTGTTTTACACTTTCTCAGATTATGAAAGTCATATTCATTGTCCAACATTACACAGAACGCAGATAGGTCTCAAATTAGTGGAGCAACAATAAAGCTTCGTGAGTAAGAATTTGAATGGTAAATGTTCAGTTCTGTTCACTAAATGTAATTAATAAATCACGCATACGAAAAGAGTTCTTTTATTTAAATAGTCTCTATTTCATATAAGGATTAATTAATCTTAATCTTAACCTTCCATTCGATTTTGATTTATTTAACACTACATTACTTTAAATAATTAACTTATGGACTTATACATAAATAGTAAAAATCAAACTAATTGAGAAATGTTTCCAGAAGTCACCTTCTGTGCCTTCACTTAATGTTATCTATGGTGTTTGACGGTTTTAATCCAAATGCTCGTACCTGCACCGAACAGATTGCTCGCAGCTGTTTTTGGTTTTGAGTGAACGGAGCAAGACTTCATTTCAGAGACGTTGCTGATCGAAGTTTCAGTTAGTGAGCGAAAGGCAAAGACACTACAGTACAGTAAATAATGAAGGCGTTAAGAGAAAGTCTGACAGAGTTATTGCTGCCGTTGCTGCTGTTGCTGCTCATCGGCTGTCCGCAATTCTTGCAAGCCAACAATTTCACAGGCAAGTGAACTAATTGTTCGTCAATTTGAAAGATCTTTAATTGAATACGACTGATTCAGCCGATGACTGGTTTAATGGGACACAGATGTTAGAGGACGTTGATAATACAACAACAAACTCTAGCGGATATACAATCATCAAAAACTCTAAGGAAGAAAATATTCTTAACGTTCCGAGGGATCCATTGAGGAGAGTGGCTTTGGCGGCCCTGATGCTGCACATTCTCGTTGTAGGTGGAGGTAAGTTTAATTTCAGAATTGCAAGCCGTTAATATTACTGATCTGGCAACACTGGTAGGTCTCATTATCTATAGTGTCGCTTGGTGCAAGATACGCGGGGATAAAAAACGTTTATCGGGGATCCAGCGACGTCTTCAAAGTCCACCCACACTGCAGCATATACCAAATACACCAAACTGCCTCTGCCATGGCTGTCGTGTGGGGAGACAAATACTAAGCAGCCTGATAGTACAGCAAATTCTTAATGAGCGCTCCGAGCGCTAATGATTTAAGTACTTACATTAGCCATGATACACCCTGTAGTGCGTAAGTGTGTTAATGTTTAAGAACCCTTCCTGTTAAAGTATCTCTATGGATAAGTTGTTCGCAAAACTAAATCCAAACATGTGCAAGCTTTTTGTCATCCAAATAATAGAATGTTGGAATTTTGAATTAGGCAATAATAAATACCAAGAGATTGCAAAAATACCAATCGATTTCGATACTCAGTTCGATGCTTGGTCCAATAAGTATTTATTGGCGCAAGCGCAGCTAACTTCACGTATAGTGTAAAAATATCTGAGAAGCCTTTGTTTATAGTTTGGTCATGTGGTCATCGAAGTGTTTAATAGACGATAACAATAACTGCGATGAGGGAAGCTTGTGCTACGAGAAAAATGGAAGCTTTTCATTTACGCACAACAGCCGACCACTGCTCGTTGCAAATTGCTCTGACTATGCCGTAGCCCACTCGAATGTACGTCTGCAGCCTGCACGCTTTATAAACGAGGTATCCTTTTTACCACACATTCAGGGTGCTATGCGGCGCCTGAGACTTACGCAACTGCTGCGACTGCAAAGCTACGCCTGGCCACATCTCAATCAAGGTGCAGGTCATGGCGCTGTAATTGTGAGTGCGCCGCGCAGCGGACGGACATTGAGTTATGTGCCTCCGCTCTGTCAGGTGGTGTGCACCACCCTGGCGGAGCACCGTTCTCAAGCGCGCTGGCGATTGCAGGGTCCTGTTGCGTTAGTGTTGGTGGCCGATTTGGTTCGAGTGCAGCAAACGAGAGCGCTCTGCACTGCATTGTTGCGTAAGTCGAGGAACGAGGAGTGGTTGACGCTGGTGCTGACGGTACCTTCGTCCTATACACCGGAGTTCTTTCAGCGGCTGCTCAACGGCGTGGGTTGCCTGGTGGCTACGCCTGCTCAGTTCCTGTGGATGTGCGGGAATGACATAAAGCTGTCGGATCTGCGCTTTGTGGCTTACGATGATGTGGATTTGATGCCAGCTGAGCAATTGAGGCAGGCTCATCAAAAACTTCTGGCATTGACCAAACAAAAACGTCCGCAGCTTGTCATCAGTTCGCAATCGTATAAAGAGCAGTTGCTTTCCAAACTGAGCGAGTTCAATTCCAAGCCCATGGTGCTCTTTGGAGACGTGCTGGAGGCGGCTGTCTATGGGGGCACGCGCCTGCAGATCTCTCTTCAACAGCGTAAAATGAAGTGTGAAGAGGTATTGCGTGTGCTGAGACAGCGACCGCCTCATTTATATCGAACTATCATCAATTGCCAATCAGATTCGGACATACGTGAGCTCGTTGAGATGTTAGCCTTGCATGGCTATAATTGTTTACCATACTATCAGACGGCTGACATGGAGGTGCGCGATCATGTGCAGCGGTGGATGCATGAGAGTCGAGGTGAGCTGCTGATTTGCACAGATCACTGCCCGGAACTGGATATTCGACATGCCCATACGCTGGTACACTATAGCTTGAGCGATAGCTGGAGTTTGTTTAAGCTACGTCATCTAGCACTCGCCGAAAATCTGCACAACCGATTGACGCCCACAGAGCTAAAGGAGCAAGATGAGAGCCAGCAGTGTGAGCAGGGTAAGTGAGCACATACAAAGAAATTAGAATAACTGACTGCTTTTCTACAGATCATTTACTTTCGCTCGTCTTGCTGGATGAGAGCAATAATAATCACCTGCCGCGTCTGGTGGACTTCTTGCAAATGCATCAAAACGTTGATGAACATGTTGTCCAGCTGGCTCGCAGCATACGCATTGAGCTAGAGCGTGCCAAGTGCAATGGGTCGGCTCTTTGCGATCTGATGCTCAGCTTGGGCGAATGTGTCGATACGCAATGCGAACAGCGTCATCAGCTGCTGGCGCAAGATCGACTGCTGCCCGCACAGATGCCTGCAAGCGGGGATGTTAAGTTGCAGCTAATACGCGTATATACACCGACGCATTATTGTGTTCATCTGCTGGAGCATTTGCCACCTGGTGGCAGCTGGCAAATTCTGCCTCGTAATGGAACGCTGGAACTGCAGCTGCAGCTGCTACAAGCACAGGACTGCGTGCGCATCTGGCCGCCAGTGGCCAAACAAATCTGTGTGTATCGCAACTCGAATGGATACGAACGCGTGCGGATATTGCGAGTGGATCCCATTGCACAGCTGAATATCTCGCGGACTGATGTGACTGTGATGGTACAGGCATTGGATGTGGACACTCGACAGTTTATGACCACCAGCGGCATGCTATTCATATGCCCTGAAGAATTGCGCGATAAGCCACCGCTAGCAATCGATGTACGCATTGTGGGCCTGGTGCCCTACACAGGCGAGCGCAACTGGCATGACAGTGATGGCAAGCAATGTGAAACCTGGCTGAATTCTGTGCCGCAACCCAGTTTCTTGCAGGCACGCATTCTGACGGCTCTGTCCCATACGCTGTTTGTCCACGATTTGGCCGTGACAAGCTATGCACCCAGCCTGCAGTTGCATGTGCGCCGTCTAACCATGTGCCAGCAGCTGTTGCGTAAGCAATTGGCCAAGAAATGCAAAAAGAGCGAGGCGAAACTATTGAAATTTCTGGAGAAGGACACATGCCCAGCTCTGGATATGTCGAAAATGCCAGTGCTGCCGCGAAAAAACCTAAATATAAAGACAGAAACTGTTCTCGCAGGCAGAGCTGGTATCTTTGCTAAGATGGCACTGCAGATAGGCAAGGCGAATAGGTTGCGCATGCAGCAAAAGCAAAGGGAACAGAAGATACACCTGGATGACATGAGAACTGTAGTGCAGGGAGATCAGCAGCTAGATTCTGAGGATAGTATAAAAGCATTATACGATTGCCTTATGAATTGCAAAATGATGCAGTTGCAGCACGAAGATAAACAAAGTGATCTGCTCATAGAAGATTCTACCGAGAATATGCCTGAAGCTTCGCTCAATTCAGTTAGCCAGCAACCTGCAAACTGCGCTGCAAATAAATTATCTGCTAACGCAGTTATAAAAAAAATTAACGAAATACATCTCCAGATGCCCTCAAATGTAATTCGACCCGAGGTCATTTATTATCAAACGCATAGTACTCTGGAATTACAGATTTTACTCCCGGAAGATATTCTGCCTTATGAAGTTCTACTACACAATGGTTGCTGTGTTGCTTTTTGGACACTACGGACGCCTGCCACGCCCAATTATCAATTTATACTGAACACTCACTGCCTTTACAAACACCTCAGTCATCGTAGACAGGGTCGCACCGTATATGTGAGCGTTTTGAAGGCTGTGGCAGTTGTATATCCGCTTGATTTTAGTTTTTACAAATTCATGAAACCACATTACGAAAAACTTCATGAAATGGAGGAGGAGCGCCGTAGCCGACTGAAAAATTTTGAATCCTATTTGGTTTACAATGGTTATATCCCGAGCAGAGTGGTATCACGTGCCAAAAGTTCAGATGATTTGAGTAGCGATGAGCAACCAGACGAACCGACTATTTTAGGCAATGAATACGTGGAGCGTGCTCGAGATGATTCAGAATTTATTTACAGTTAAGAGCTTATGTAACAATATATATACATTTTTTCTTGCGTAGCAAAATAGTCTAGAAATTGAATTACATTTATAGTTTTTGTGGTCTTAATATGAAGTACTTGTTTATAATTATTATTTTACCCTTATTGTGGGTATTCGAACGCAGTTTTTAGTTACGGCAATTAGGAAGATAACATTTGGATCTATGTTTCATATACTTAACATTTTTCAACATTATGAAAATTATTTAATATCTATAAGGCAGTAAAAAACTTAATATAAAATATAAAAATAAAAATAAATTTATTGCCAACAAATCTAATTTTAACATTTATTAAAATGTATTTTCTTATAATATTGGTTTAGATTGTTTTTATTTTACTATAATCTATGTCTATTTTTATTTTTATTTTTTGGTTTATAAATATTTTAAATACAATAATTGTTTATTTTAAATATATAAATAATTATAGTATTTTATACTGCATGCAAAAAAAGTATAAAATTGATTAAGAATTATTGCCCAACTCATAGTGTTTGGTTAAAGTATGATAATTGCCAAGCAAGCTCCAACTGACCGTGTGGCCTAATGGATAAGGCGTCGGACTTCGGATCCGAAGATTGCAGGTTCGAGTCCTGTCACGGTCGAAGTGTAAAGTGTTTTTTTATTTTTTTTTATTTTTATTTTATGTTTCTTACGCAAACTGTTAAATAAGCAAGATCAAGAAGTCTGTGGTTCGAACCCACAAATCGAAAAAAAATTTTTTTTTCTTAAATTCTAGTTCTTTTTATTTTTGTTTGTTTATTTTGTTTTTTTTATTGTTTTTTTTTTTTTTTTGTGTTTTTTTGTTTTATTAAGAATATCTTATGACAACATATAACCCTTTGTAAGAATAATTAATATAAGCACTCGTGAAACTATGCAAGATAATTGGTTTACACTGAATTTATATAAATTTTACGAAAGTTCGAGGAAATTAAATATGTCTTCTTCTTAGCATGGCAGTTTTTGTCTTTTTATAGAACATGCCGATTCAGACTTGAACAGTAGATTGAAGCGCACGCTTTTGCCAATCAATTTTAATTTAAGTTGCCATCGCTGTTGCCTTTGTTGCTGTTTCGTTTGCTGTTGGTGTTGTTGTTGCTGTCATTATCAGGTGCTCAGTTTTATCTAATGCATTTGTGCATTTGACTGAGAAAGCAGGTGAATGGAAAACAGAAATGTGCTGTCATTCGGTAAAAGTGTTTGCAAGTCATATGACAGCTTAAAATACGGACAGACTTTGGAAAACAACTCTATATGCGAAAGAATAAGTATATGAATTTATGTATAAAGTACAACCCAAGGCAATAAATGTCATTGAGGGCAGTAAATTTGCCGATGATTGATGATGGCTGAAAACTAACTCAATTTCTTCAGTCTCTAAAATGTGAGTCGCTTTCAAAGCAATCAAAGTATATTTTCATGTAAATGATAATATGTTAAATATTTTTAAAGCAAGCAGAATATCTTTTCATTTAAACATATCTTGTATTTGGAAAGATGGTTGATAGGTTGTTTGAGCTAACTGCTATGCTAGAATAAGTAAGCTTAAGTTTAGCAAATCTAGTTGGATTGGATAACTGACGTGGAATTTCGTTACTTTGCTATGAATTCGTTTGCGTTGGGAGAACTTTAATAAGGTGAAGTAATGCTAGTATGCTTATACAACCAAAATATTGATATACATACACATATAAGCTTGACAAGCTTACTTTATCAAATATACAGATAACGGTTTTTACAATTGACCAAAAAATAATAGAGATCTACTAATCTAAAAAAAAAAAGTATTTTTTATTACACTGTTTATTAATTCCTTCAATTGAAATGTTTAAAAAATATAATTACAATATACAATAAGTATGTGTATAATATAATTACTTTTAAATGAAATGTATATTGTTTTTCAATTTATTATGAAATGAAATTAAATTATGATGTGAAGTTGCCCACATAAAAAGCAAAATTCAATTTCATTTAGTTTTCAATTTGTTTCAATTGTTTGAAAATATGTTATTAGGTTTAAGCAAAGCATGCGCTTAAAAGCACATAAATGTCAATGTTAGCCGCAAATAACTAATACAATCAGTGAGCCGCACACATGAGCACAGACACAAACACATACATGCACACACACTCACAGAGAGAGAGAGAGAGAGAGAGAGAGAGAGAGAGAGAGAGAGAGAGAGAGAGAGAAAGCGAGAAAGAAGTGCAATTGCAGTTGTAAAAATTGTTGCAGTAAAAGCCATAAAAACAATACACAGCAATGGTGAAGGGGGCGTGATAGAGGTGTGTGCGTGTGTGTGTGTGTGTGTGTGTGTGTGTGTGAAGTAGGGACTGTTTGTAGTTGTCGACAAGGCAAAGAGTCGGATAGAAAGGATACGGGCTACAGGATATAAGGGGACATGCACAAGCTGTTTAACAGCTTAGCTAAGCATTGTTGTTGTTGTTGTTGTTATTGCAGTTGTTGCTATTGTTATTGCTGTGGCAATGGCAATGCGGCTGGTCGCTGGCGTTAAGGTCAAAGTTCACAACCTTTTCTCAGTGTAAAGAGTGTTCGCTAAAGGACGTGCATCCTGTGTACTTGGCACTAAGCCGCGCACGTGAGACGTAAATATATGTACATATAAATAAGTATATTTATAATACGCAACACAACATTGAAATAAACTTTTCGCATCTGGGCTAAAAGAGCTTAAGAACGTCATAATCCAGCTTAAATCTTTGTTTAATAGACAAATTTAAGCAAGGTTGGCGAATGGAATTTAATAGTTTTGTGAGTGATTCAAGTATAATTAAAGCATAATATTTGCCTTAATATTTTTGATATTTGTAGTGTAGACTTTTAGTCTAGCTTTTTCTCTTTTATGCAATGCTCAATAAATTACATTTCCCCAATTTGTTGCATCGTAAGAACGAGCTAAGAGCATAACACTTTAAAGGCTCGATAATATAATTTGTAGTTCTATCTAATTCAAGTTATTACAGCCAGAAATTTTACAATTTCAAGTTGCAAACCCGTAAAAGAGGCGAATTTGGCGGTTTGCCATGCGCCCACAGCGGTTTACAGTAATTTATTTCATAAATTTTAATTAATGAATTTGGTGGCTTTGGGCAGAACTGTTCTAGATGCAGTCAGCTTCAAATATGTAACAGTAATTCAATTATCAAATTTTTCGCTTGCATTTTAATACCTTTTCGAATACCAAGAATACAAATATTTATAGAAATCCAGTTGCAATGAAAAGGCACATTTAAAAAATTTAAATAAAATGGGAAAATAAAACTTTGTCAGCATTCAATGGAAATTTTCTTGAATTTTTAGCAAAAGACGAACGCCTTAGCAGCTCTTGCAGTTATTTAGTTATTTTCTATTTGATGAATGAAAATGACGTAAGCTGATGAATGTGTCGTAACGTTTAAAGTATTTTAGAAGCAAAGCTTAAAAACGTTTATGGATTTCCTAGAACTCACTGACCCATAAAAATAATTGTATTGAATTATCGAGGGTGTACAAAACGCTTTGTGGCTCGATATACGCTTCGAACCAATCCCTGCTTTGATTTGTGAACCTTGTTTTACACATCCATGAGCAGAGATTTCCGCTTGAAACCTCGATTTTAAGGCGCAATCGTTCAGCTGAAAGTATTACACAAATAATAGTGAAAATAAAAAAACTACAAATAATATTTAAGGAATCGTAATATAATGCTTAATACGAACTGCGCTAGTGTAAATCTCTCCGATGTTTGAATCATCTAAATAAATGTCTCTTTAGTTTTGTAATTTTATATAAATTAGGTATTCATTTCTGTTGAGATAATTCTATTTATCTTCTATTCATGATTTGCATTAATTGGTCAAAATGTAGGCAAGACGAGGCCAGACAGAAAGCAATTGAAAGTAACTGCAATTGATTAAATTTGGCTGAGCTGTCTCAAATTACGTATACGGCATGTGTGACAAATGGGACCAGAAGTCAAATGTTGGGGCAATCAATCAAATTGCGCGCTTCACCTGTTGTCCCAATATATATATTTATGTAATATATACTATTTAATTGCTAAACTTACCAGCAAGTTGTTGGTTATCTTTGTTTTAATTGTTGCTCTTTTTGTTTTGTTTTTTAATTGTTATTGTGTTTAATTCCTTGGCTTTAAGTCGTTAATTGTTGGTTATGCAAAGGCAAGAAGAAAGAAATAATGCCAAAGGCACTGGTAGAGACGAGACACGAGAGGAGGCGACTGAGGCGAGCGGCAAAACAGAGCCCAGGCAAACACGCATACGGCACAGGACACGGCAGGACAAGCGACTCTGTGTGAGCAGGAAACAACGCACGTTCACGTCGAGCAGGAACCAGGAAGGAACCAGGCACAAGGCAAACAGACAGGAAAGCAAAAAGCGACATCGAGCATTGACGAGCGCCAGCCAAGGACAAGGATACTAAGGTAACAACAGCAATAACTATAATAACAAAAGGCAAACGGGCAAAAGAATAAAAAAGTGAAATGAAAAAAAAAGCAGCCCCAGAGTGATAACGACTGAATACCCTAACTATGTGGCATATTATACTCTTTATTCTCTATTTGAAGTGGATAGATTTTAATTATACAAAATTTTGTAAATAATTGTTCTTGTAATACTCTCATAACACATAGATAAGATTTTATTTAATTTAGTTTGATTGTTTATAGAAAGGAAACATTGTACATATATTCCCAAAATAAGAATAAGAATGAAATGTAAAATAATACTTTGTGTTCGATACCTCAAATCATGATGGAATATTAGCCACTTTCTACCCACTCTCATATATACATTCCGTAACAGGAAGGCCCCATCCAGGCGCAAGCCCTTGGACAAGCCATAAGACAATGGGAGAAGCAAAAGCGAAAAGTGAAAGACTTATTTCTATATAAATAATGTACAGTCCATAAGAGCTCAGTTTGGAAGAGCTATTAATAAAAGAAATGCCATTCACAGTGCGTTACATATTTGATGGGAAAATTAAAATACCGATAGCAAGGATAGCAAGGACGTGCGCATAGAAGTGAAAGAGGAAGGGCAGCGAAAGCATAGACATTCCAATAACAATGAGCCTGGCTGAGAATAGCAAAGAAGAAGGCAGGAAAAAGTTTTGCCAGGCTTTGCTGCTCGGTTGTGCCAGGACAGCGGAAGCTGGAATTAATTTTGCGTTCGGCCACGCTTGGCTGGAGTACAGTAAAGCCTGTGGCTGCCAGTGGGGCTCGGGTCGTGGCTGTAGAGGTCAGGTTGCCTAAAAACTTTGTCCAAATATTTGTCGACTACCTTTGGGTTCAAAACGTCTGAAGACCTCCTAAATTTTGGAACAGAACTCAATTGCAGCAATCGCCAGCAATCGCATACATGCTTAGGTGCATATACATACATACGCATATGAAAGGAATACATACTCTATGGCCCTACATGCCAAGGATAACAATAGGATCACTTAAAGGAAGTGCATATGACATATGAAGCAAATTTGCGTTGGGTAAACAAAAGTTCCTCACAACTGGGCCAATCGAAATTTTAATTCCCATTTTAAGCTTAAAGCGACGGAACACCCTCTATAGAGAGATAGCTTACTTACTTCAGAAAAAAGAAAAAAAAAAAAAAAGATAAAACTGGATTGAAATTCTATTTTTGAGAAAGTAATCTCTGATGAGCAGAAACACAAAAAACTTTATAAATAATTAAATTTTATTTAAAGATATAAATTCATGGAAGTGAAATTTGCAGTTTCTGTAAATTTTAGATGAATGGGATTATATCTGATGGTTTGCTAATTTACCACAAACAGAAAACTTTTACACATTTCCTCGAAATCGAAAAGCCATTGGAAAATTGAACGACTTCAAACTAATAGAGGAATGCCCCAAATAGAAGAATATAGTGCGAAAAATGTTATTTGTATAAAATAATTTAGAGTGATTTAAATAAGGGTGAACTGAAGATTGTACCAAATACTCGTGTATGAGAATAGACCACAAAATAGTATGTAATTTAAATAGATTATTTACTCTATTTTAATTGGATAGTTATAGTGTATAGAATGACAATTATTGGATATTAACTAGAAAAGTTAAAGAGATCATCTCTATTGGAGTCAACTAACACTATGCGTGAGCTATAGAGTCTCGTTCTAGAACCGATGGACGCATGCGGAAAAAACAGAATTTTCATTGAAGCAAATTAAGAGCTCAGCAAGGCAACGCATGGAACGAAGGTCAGTGAAAAGGATGTTGTGGCTGGTCAGTGCAGCACAGTGTGTATATAGCACAGTTAATTAGCTGCTAATGAAATCAACGTGAAACAGGCTATGGCAGGATATGGTACAGTTGGCCAGTTGGCAACGCAGACAACTCATGGCAGACAACGGGACATATGCTTGAGCGCTCTATGCAGCCGTCAGTGTTATGACTACGACTAGTTAATTGGCCAGGTAAAGGTCCTTGACGCTGAGTTGATATATGAATTGATATATATTTATAATTTATATATGTTTATTTATTTATATTTGTAGTTAAGCTTTAAATTATGGGTTTTTAACAAAAGGCGCCTGCTGTCACTTGAATTGAATTTTGAATTGTTTTCAACACTTTGAGCGACATAAAAGACACGAAGGACACGCGCACTACAGTGAGGACACGCATAAAAAATACGATACGGGAATAAAGCGCACGCAGGACTAAACAGTTTTTATTTTGATTTGATTAAATTTACAAATCGTTTTTAGAACGCGACTTACACAATTTCAGTTGCAGTGCAAACGTTTTATTGAGTTGTTGTCGTTGTTGTTGCTGTTGCTGTGGCTATAGTCGTTCGTGTTGTTGTGGATGTTGTTGTTAGTTAAGGTGTTAATTGATTGTTAGTTAACATGGGACAACCGCCTTGGCGCACAATTCGAAAGCAACTGAAAGCAAAATGCTAACAGCAGCAGCGTAAGCAACGCCGACGTCGGCGTCGGCATCAGCATCACTGCCCACCCACACAGAGCGAAGCTTTTGCGTGAGCGCGAAAAAAGCTTTTGGGAAGCGCGCGCGCGGCATTTGCCATAAAGTGTATATTTTATAGCAGCGCTGCTGGAAACGCTGGCAGCGTAGTCAGCGTTGCAGCTGCCTTTGATTTACAATTTGATTAACTTGCGCCTCGATTTTGGGCAGAGGCAGCAGACAAAGCTTTTGCCTCTGCTGTGTAGGTGTCAGTGTAAATGAGTGTGTGTGTGTGTTCGTTTATGTGCGAGTGTATGCCCTATTGTAAATGGGATCCTTGAATATTTATTCGCTTAATTATGTGCGTGTGTGTGTCTATGCAGGATATGTTGCATATAAATGTGGGCGAGCAGCGCGCTTGGGCATTTTGCCTTTCTAAATAAACAGCAGAGGATGCTTCACAATTGCTCGAGTTTATTTGACAGCCATAAACAAGAATAATTAATGCAGTTTTCTGAAGGGTTCAAAAAAGGTTATTTATATACATATACTATACATATAAACGTTTATTGTGTCTGAGTAATCTCTTCACACTCTTTAAATGCTCTCTAGTTTCTCTTGTGTTTTGTTTTATCCCACAGCTTGTGCTGCCATTCAACTAGTCCATGCAATAATTTGGCCACATGATAATCACATATAACACTGTTTCTGGCACACACACACACACACACACACATATATATATATAATATATATATATAAAACTAAAGCTAAAAATGAAAGCTGTCGCTGTTGCTGTCGTTGTCGTTGTCATTGTCGCTGCCGTCTTCGCTGCTACCTCGACCTAGACACTGAAAGCGACGTTGACGCCGACGCTGGCAGCAGCAACGGTTAGCTTCAGTGAGTGAGATGCTGCAACATTTCACTCTGTCGTTCTGCTGCTCCGTTGCTCCGTTGCTCTGTCGCTTTGCTGCTCTGTGCTGTACCAGAGCTAAGCGCGTATAGAATCTAACGGGAAACTGTTGGTGTCCGACTACGTTGTCCTTCGTTGCTGCGTAGGAACAGCCGTCCATTAGGGTAAAACTATAAGGCGATTATAAACGAAGCGCCCACGGGCGTAATAAAAGTTTCAAAGCAGCGCCAACAGAAACAAAAATTAAAATATTATAATAATAAGCGCAACGGCAATAATTTCAGAGAAAGAATCAAAACGGAATCAGCAGCATTTATGGTATTTATGGTTGTTGCTGCTGCTGCTGCTGTTGTTGTTGTTGTTGTTGTTGTTGTGCAAGGTTATGAATGAAAAGCTTTTTCAATTCAGCATCTGTTGGCCCTTCGGCAACATTTCCGATTGTGTCGCAGCTAAAAGAGCTTCACAAGGAACACACAAGCTCGACAGGTCGTTAACAAGGCATTAAAAAGCTCTAAGAAAAGGGTGGCAGCAGGAGAGTGGCTGAGCGGCTGAGTGGCAGAGCAGCAGCTGCCTGGCAGGCATAACTACGGCTGACGATGCAGGGATAATTGCTAGCAATTGTGGGTAGACTTTTTAGTTGATGTGTGCATGCCATATGTAAGGCTACACGAGCTGTTCAATTCACAGGCATTTCAAGTGTGTGAAAGCTTTTTGATGGGATTTTGCAATCAAAGTGTCTGCTCGTTGATTGATTTCATTATTAATGTACGTGTATTACCAATAGTATTTCGCGATAAATGCCTTGTAGCACTTAGGCTGTGATCACAAAACTGTAATTGAAGCTTTTAGCACGTACTCAAACCACAGCAGCAGTAAACGATATTTGAGGAGCGCTTAAGTAGCTTAAGTAATTGTTCAGCTAAGAAAGCTTCGTATGCTAAGAGAATTTCTGTTTCTCTTACAGCAACACTTGCGCTTTGAACAGCTGATCGAGTGTTTGCCGGCTAAACATTTTATAAGTACAAGAGCAGACGACAGACATGTAAGACAAGGTGAGCAACAGAGAGCGAGAGAGAGGACTAGCGGGAGCAAGAAAGAGAGAGCGCGAGAGTGTGACGTCGCCATATCACAAATGCTAACCGGAACTTTTTACGCTGCAGACGAGGGATGTCACAAAAGTTTTTTTTTCATAGAAAACATGCAATAATACGTTTTAAATAATTAAAGAACTTATAATATATTTAGTTATACTAACAATAATATTTAATTATTTACTGCCAAAGTGAAAATTCATTTCAAGAAATAAAATAAGTATTTAAATCAACAATTATGTAATGTGTAGTTTATTTATATCTATATATGTATATATAAACGTCTAACCTATATATAATATATACTATACAACATGTCGAACGATTTCCGGTTCAGTGTAATTCTACCATTCATATACTATACGTGCAACTTTTCAAGCTGCCCTCGCATTAATTTGCTTGTGTGCGTGTGGGACCAATTGGACGATCGACTCGACGCTCATAAATATAAAGCCGCCTTTGCAAAAATTTCGAAGTCAGTTCGCAGTTTGGCAGCAAAAGAAATCGACGTGAGATCGCGGCGTGTTTGCATTATCAGCGCGTGTTGTTTGCATTGCTGTGTGTATCAGTGTGTATTAGTGTGTACTAGTGTGTGTGTGCGCATCCGTGTGTGTTAAGTGCCAGCGTTTATTTTTAATGTTAACATCGAATGTGTCTTTAAGTAGTGCATTAAATTAACTCTGGCTCTGACTGTGACTCTGACTCTGGAAAATCGCCGAGTTATATAAAAATTTGTGCAATTGCACTTTGCGTGTTCTGACTGAATTAATTGCAAAATGAACAACGAAAGGTAAATGTGAAAGGCATAATATAACAGCAACAATATCAAGAAATTAATTTTACAAAACTCAGCTGTCCGACTCAGTCTGCCCACTTACATATTTAGCATATTCAACTAAATAGACTTTAAGCAATGACTCTACAGTGAATTGGTTTTGTTTTGATTTTGATTTATATTTCATTTTGTCTTCCATATTGTAACAAGATCCCAGCCGATTATATGGAAGATCCAGTACTCGACCAGTTTCGCTGAAAAAAAAAAATAAAAAATGCTAAATTAACATTTTTATACACATAATAAAGCTTTGCATAATTGTCTGTCTGGACATTGGGCAAATATATACTTATCAGATTTCGGTGAATTGATTGCCTTTTAATTAATGCCTAATCTTGAGCTTGCCACTCGATGACAATCGACATAAATCGTGAAATTTCATTGTCGATTCGTGCATTGATTGCTTTTGGGACTAGACACAGCTAGTTGACAGTGTAAATTGTTATTGAACAACCAGATAAGATATATCTGTTCTATGGAATCAAGGCAGCGAATTCATATGAGAAATTCAGCTATAAATAGAAATTACTGAATGAAGAAGCTCATGATTGGAGATCGAAAGAGTTCCTGAGCTATGCTTAGTATTATTTATAAAGATATTGTTTACATAGAAACTTTTATCTATATACAGCTCATACATATATCACCAAAATAATTGTCAATGCAATCTAATTTATTTATTTTTTCTCATTTTTATTAGGCTTTGCTTTCAGTAAAGCAAATATTTCACAATGTCCAGTTGAAATCTTATTCAGAATGATTTAGCACATTTTAATGTATACAAAAGTATGATCAATATTATCTATTGTGGCACACATTATGCCAATCAGTCAATCAATCATTCGTTGAGTAGCATTTATTAGTATTTATTATCAAGAGAAAAATTTGCATTTTCAGTTTGTTATCGAATTTTGTTTCAATGGATATTATTCGTAGTTAAAGAAAAGGTCTTCAATTTATATAGGCAATATGGGATTACAACATATATATAATGTTGGATTTTGTAATTCCAAAATTAATCAAATACACAATATGTTTTTTGTCCAGTTAATTAGGGAAGAATTGCGATCGGTGCTTCACGTATGCGCAAATTATATTTTAAATTTAATTATATTTAAAACTTGGACTTTCTGATTAGCAATGTACGAGCTATCAGTAAAACATTTAGTTGAAGTGCTTAAAAGTTTGTTTTCTTATTCTTAAATACAGTAGAAAGAAGTGTTTAGAAAGAGTATTGTAGAGTAACCGCTCGTCGGAGATTTTCACTTACCTGAAATTGGTAGTTTATATTGATGGTTATCCTGCGGGGGATATATATGTATGTACTCTCCATATATGTATGTATGTTCGTACTAAAATAATTTCGCTTTAATTCATTATCAAATTATCTGTTAATCGGTTTATTAATTTTATTTATAGCACATAACATCGAGTTAAGAGCTAATATTTATAATTGTCAGATAATTGTATAAAGAAAGAGCGATTTGTGGAGGGCTTTGATTATTTTGTAATTTGCAAATACTTTCATGCGAATTGCTAATCGGGGTGAAGAGGAGTCTCTGGGTTTATCTGTTAGTTTCGATCGAAGCGATTGCAGTTGCTCAGGATCGAGCAAAGATCAGCCGCCGTTGACAGAGAGCTGATAGACTGTTTGGTGGTCTAACAAGATTATAAATCAATTCAGATTGATAGAAAATTACTGAATCATTGTTGATGGAACAAATAAATGAAATTTGAATGAAATTCCCCAATGAGGCACTTGTAATTGGTAAATATTTGTGAGTCAAACGCAAATTGCAAAATATTGTTAAATTATATTCCTAATTGGAAAGAGCTTTTGCCCAATTAGCGGGCAACTTGTATGGATTGAACTTTTAATAGGTGAACCAATAAAAATGATTGTAAGATAATATCTTTACATAATGAGAAGTTCTAATTGGAAACAAATTCAGTTCGCTTGGCCTTGTTTGCTTTGGTAATTAACAAAGTGATTTGAAGAAGTTGTTAATTAGTGCGATAAGGCGAGCTCGAATAGCTACTATCGAGCCGTTTCTCTACACTCGTGTATATACGCTTATAGATTATATTTTACAAATTCCCACGGTGAGCAGGAGTTATCTTATCAATGTGTAGGCCTCTCCAATTTAATTACGCATACGCCGCGTACGACAGTCATGGCAACTAGAAGAGCAGGGCGCTAATGATTGCGAAATCAATGCGTATTGTATACATACATACATATATATACATGAAATAATTATAAAGGTATACATATACATATACATATATGTACATTCAATTTGTCTGCACTCGCATATTTATTGCCGCCTGCTTAATTGGTGCAATTAGTTGGCCCAGCCACAAAAGAGTTACGGTTTGGCTACTGTGCATACGTATATACAGCAGTATGTATATGTAAGTGTGTGTGTATGTATACGTCTCTTATCAATTGTCTAATTTGTGTGGTCAACATGGAAACTTGTTCGATTCACACTTACTACACACGGCGCTCGCTAAGCGAAACGCGCTCTCGCGCTTTCCCATCGGCTTTGACATCAATCACGCAGTTGATTGATTAACATCGTGTGATTCTTGAATTCGCAACTCGTGGCATTCGATTGCTTTAGGAGCAAGTAGATCCATCCTCTCGAATCCACTCAATCAACTTCGGCAATTGCCATTGAGCTACATTGGCACATTGAACTGTGTTCTTTATCAGTACTTCCTCGATTTTGAACGAAACATTACTCTAGCAGCTCTATTGATAATTCGAACTAGGGAATTTGTCGTGGCTTTGTTTATTCTATAATTTTCTATAATCTTTTATATGCAATTCACGCTTAGTCGTTCCATTTTGGTTCGGCCAATGCTACAAGAGTGCTATAAAGTTGAACGTTCAAGGTTCAAGATTCGGGCCTATTGGCCTCCTAACGACACATTTGAATTGCAATTGAAATCTTCTCAACAGCGGAATTAAAACTGTGTTCCATGAATGTCTTATTGAATGTCTATATTTTATAGCATAAATTCACGTATTACCCCGACCAAGTGGAATGAACTGGATTCCTGGTAGAGCGAACGCTTTTCAAATAAACTTTGCGAGATTCTTGGCAAAGTGTGTCACACGCGCTTCCTTATCACACAGAAGCATTTCGTACGATATATACATGTATAAAAGAAAACAGGTGAACCAAGGTGAGTTTTTGCTTCGCCTTGACAACCAAACACCAAAAGTTATTCGCATCACACGCAGCTGTTCAACCAAAACAATGCAACAAAATGAAACACAAACAACGACCAAAATTGAACGACAAAAAATGATAATTATTTTCGCCGTACAAAATAATTACAAAACGCAAACCAAAGCAAAGACGATCAAATGAAATAAATAAAAAAATAATAAAAATAAAATGTGACAGTCAATTAGGCAAATCGAATAAAAAACGTGCGCAAAAAACTGAAATCTGAAAACAAAACGCGCTGCGAAATACCGCTAAAATGTTGCTTGCATTTGTTGTTGTCTTTTAGCTGCGGCGCCGCTTGGCATTTGTTACTTTTTGCTTATCAAGCGAGAAACAAAACACATAAATAAATAAATAAATAAAAAATTTTGAGTAAATAAAACAAATAAATTCCGTCGCTTCGCTTTTGAGCTTATGACGTATACGCAGTGTACGCCGAGTTGGCTAATTGTCTCTCCCAGCTGTTACCCGGTTGTGTTTTTTTTATTTATTTTTAATTTTTGCTGCATCTGAGTCAGCTAAGCAAATACTTGTAAGCCATGCCAAGCTTAAATTTACCCTATTTTTGCATGCAGAAAAAATAAATTGATAAATTGAAAATCAAGAAGGCTTAAATTTTCTATTAATAAATGAAAATGTTGCAGAATAAATGAATTTATATTTTATGCTCTCATTATTTACTGTAGTGAAATCAAAAATAGTTTATCGATATTTCTCAATAAATATAATTAGGCTTCGTGGCTTTGGAAGAATTCTATAGAGAATGTGGTGGTCTCTATAAGGAAGAAATTTCGTAGCATAAACTGTAGAGAGTTTCTAACATCATATCTCAATATCTGATAGCTATCTACTAGATAGTATCTAGATACTTAAATTACTTTTAGCCATAGGACTAAGTTACACTAGGTAGGGGCATGAGAAATGTTGAGCTGCATTCCTTAGGGGTTTCTCTGTTGGGTTGGGTTCGGTTGGGGCAGCTCCGTTGGTTGCTGTGGGGCTTTTTAATTGTAGGTTGCCCTGTTTGATTGCTGCTCGAGCTGCAGTTGAATGGCATTTAAACCAGTCAAAATGCTCTCTAACTCAAAGTGCTTTACGAACCGGCTGTGGTTTGTGGAGAATGCGAAATGAAAATTGCGTGAGTTGAACTTTGATTTTTCGTTGAAATGAAATGAACTGAAAAAGATGCTCGGAAGATGTTCGGTAATTAAATATAATATAAATAAATGTTTGATGTTAATTGAAAATGTAAAACAAATTAAAAGGAAATAAAATCAATTAAATTCCTGACATTGAAAAATGATCAAGACTCAATTGAGGTTTATTAAGCACTTTCGCCCCTCTCAGCAATATCCTGAGCCACATCTTGTGGCTCTAGTGGGCCGCTCGAATGCTTTTATGATCCTATTAGAGTCACAGCACGCCAATAAAAGTGCGATGTCAGATGACATCGCAATGACAACGAGTTGCAGTCTCAATTGATTTGTCAACTATTTAATTGCTATTATTGTTTCATTTGTCTTCCGCCACTCAGGGATGAGGAGTATAGCAAAATCGTGCCGCAGAGGATGGCATATCATATGGTGCCCGGCTCGGAGTTCCAGTGCAAAGTTCCAATGTCAATGTCGATGTCGATGTCGATGTCGATGCCCATGTCGCAGCAAAAGGTGCGCAAGTTGTCGACCATCGACGAGCAGGACCACGATGCGGCCAATCGACGAGGCATGATTAATCAGGTAAGATGAGCCTATAAAAAAAGTACTAATGCTTGACTGCAAGAAAAACAGGTTGGCATCCGGTTTTTCTCTTTGTACAACAACTTGCTGAAGCTTTAAGCTCTCTCTTAGCTGTTGACCTTAAGAGAGAGCTGTGCTCTCTTGCTGTTCGCTTTTATAGCAACTTTTTCGGCTGTCCTTGAAAATAAAATTCAGTTGAACTGCCATTAGCTTTAGCAGCAGAGCAGCAGAGCAGCAGCAGCAGCAGCATTAGAAGTAAGCATTGCAGCAATTGGTCTGAGTTTGGTTTGAGGTAGAGTACATTGAGCAATTCAAAGAGTTCGCGTGGGCACTGCGATAATCCCGTAAAACAGTTAATTAGCTTCGCATGGAAACAAGTTTTGTCTGTGCTGCAATGCACTCATCAGAACTGAATAAATAAACAGCAAAGCCATGTAACAACTGAAAACAGATTCCTGCTGACTAATGTGCTCCTCATGACAAATGCCCATTATAGCTGACAGCAATAGAGTCATGACCAAATGTACTTTTTTCATTCAGTAATAACATAAATCAATAAAAGTATAAAATCATGAATCAATCATATTGTTGCTATCATTCCATTATATAATATTTATTACTCTGATACTAAGAAAACTGTTTGAAGCTGACTCCGTAGAGTCTAGCAATAATTTCATCATTTCTGATCGTGCTGTCTCTGTATATCTTTCTCTTGACGTCGAACTTTTTTGAACCATAAACAATGTTTGAATCATCTTTTCGCATTCTTCTCTGTCTCATTCATAATCACAGTTTCTCTCTCTTGTTCTCTATGTATAGCAGTTATCTATCATCAAAGTCTCCTGTCTTCCTTTTCCTTTTATTTCCTTTTCCTTTACATTTTCTATTTCTCATATATTCTGCAGATCAAGCACAAGTCTTACAGAATTGTGCTCTCTTTCTGTTTCTTTCTCTCTCTCAATTCACTTATCCTTCTTTCTGTTTTCATGCACAAAAGCTGTCAATATTTGAAATTATTAATGTAATCGAACTCAACAGGTTTGCAAATATTTCCAGTTCCCAGCAATGCAATGTGGGAAGCAGAGACCAAACAAATTCTAGCTTTCTCTGTCTCTCTCTCCCACTCTCTGTCGCTGTCTCTATTTCTCACACAATTATGTCAGCTAATAGCAACTAGATTGTTTGTAGTCTGGCCTGTAACTAACGAGCGTGAAGGACACAATGATAAGATATAAATTGAAATTTCTTCGCATGATTAGAAAATATGACAAGTTGCCCGAGTGGTCAGCATGTGACGTGAATTCGTCTTCACAAATAGATTCCGACTGCACCTTCGAAGGCTCCCCATGACAAATTTGAGTGACAGGCACGCTGACCAGGGAGGAGGCTTTACTTCTCCGATACAGCAGATCGTTTATCACCATTGACACTTCAAGTGGAAAGCGGGTCAGCTGCATGTCAGGCGCAGTTGCTTTAATTGCAACGTGTCGCAACTTCAATTGCCGCCAATTGAAACGGCATCGGCGTGCAACAGTGTCCCCAGCTCCCCAATCAATTAAGTATCAATTGCAGTTATTGGCTCCAACACGTCTCTTTCATATTAAATTGTGGCTTCGTGCATATTTCGATTGATATCTCAATGAGCAAATAGAGTTCGTTTATCATTTAACTTTGTGCTATTATTATTTCTATTTAGTTTTATTTTTATTTATTATTATTACTCAGGAGTATGTAGATACATATCCATTATAGTTATATATATAATATAGATATTCGATTCTTATCACTTGCCTTTAGTTGCTCTTAATCAATTCATCTATCAACTATTTTGTAAAGTGTCACATACGAATATCGAATACTCTGTATATTTACCAATTCTCCATTACACTTTCTACGTAAGAGTTAGAAAGTTTTCAATTGGTTGGTCAATATCCATTTTGATGTGACTCAGCCGATCTTAATTGCTTCTACAATGTCTTAATAAAACATTTAAATTTTTTGTTCAAGTTCAAATCAGTTTGCAGCCAAGCTAAATATAGCTTCTGTTCCCATGTGAACGTACAATATATATCTGATATATCGCCTTTTATAAATTTGTCTTTCTAGAGCACACTCTTCATTAGTTCTTTTTGATTTCATAATGGAATATTTTAATTGGTATTTCATTTATTTTTCCAATTAGATTTTATCCACTTGCGCTGTTCTCTTACTCTCCGCTGGCTGTGGCATGCCCATTGGCTACTCGGCGGTTCTGTTGCCGCAGCTTAGCATGAATTCGACGGAGGTGCCCATAGATGTTGCCACCGGTTCCTGGATAGGTGAGTTTCCTATTATGAAAACCCAACAATAAATATATATGCAGCTAAATATGATTAATCAAAACCATCAATTGAGCAGTTTTTAAGTTTAACAATAATGCTATAAATTTTTTATTTAAATATATCTATAGATAGAAATAGCTATCTCATTTATTTCAGAAAATTTTCCATAAATTCCAATGGAATCTCAATTTTTCTCAATTCAGAAAATTTTTTTTCTTCTAATTATTAAGATATTAGCAAGTAAATATGCTAAGCCAAGCTTGATTTAAATTTAGAGATTAAATGCATGTTATGCCAATTAGCATTTTCTGACTTGACTAATACTTAAAGACTAATAATAGTTTGTATAAGATAAACAAAAATGATTTTTAAATAGAGTTTGCTTAAATGATGTTTTATAGCATTTCATTTCAATGACTTTTATTTTATTAGCTTTAACAGTTATCTGCTCATCTCTTAACCTTCATTAATTATCTTTCAATTACATCTCTGCTTTCTCTCCTTGTACTCTTTGCAGCCAGCGTTCACAGCTTGGCCACGCCGTTCGGCTCGTTAATCTCTGGACCTCTGGCTGATTACCTGGGCCGTCGTAAGACTCTGCTGGTATCGGTAATACCCCTGTTCCTGGGCTGGAGCACAATGGCCATGTCGAACTCAGTGAAGGCTTTGATATTTGCGCGCTTCCTCTGCGGCTTTGCCACTGGAATTCTGGGTGGCCCCGGTCAGGTAATAAAGACGCGTCAATGCCAATAACGAGAAGTTCGTTCACTTTGCCAGTTGCCCAACTGAGTGACACATTAACCAGATTAATATGAAAGTGACACAAATCCACAGCCCTGATGCCCCAGCAGGAATTGTTGTGCTGCAAATGCCGCAGACGAGTGTGTGACAAAAAGGCGCAGCAAAGCTGTCAGCTTGTCTCCTGTCTCCTGTCCCGTGTCTTTTGTCGGTTGTCAGTTGGCTGTCAACTGCTCACTTAATTCCATTGTTCCGACTATAATCGAGTGCTCCATTGTGTCGCCTAAGTGAGCAGGTCAATTTTCGCACAGCCGGCATTTGTTTATTTATCTTATGGATATGCCCATGACTTATCTAGCGGCCAAAATGATAACGAAAGCGGCTTCCAAATGCGACGCAGTCCATTTGCATAAGCAAATCGCTTTCCGCACACACAGCATAGAGTTCCGGATTCTTGACCTTAGTCTATAATAAGTTTGTTGTCGCGAGCAGGGGGTGGCTGCACCCCCGCCCCCGCCTCCACACACAAAGCTTGTTGCGCGTGTGCCTCGAAAAAGCATTTCGTTAATTGTCGTCTGGGGCAGTGGCTGAAGATTTATGATTTTATGATTAAGCTTCTGATTATGCTGATATTGTTGATACAGCTGCTTGATATTTCTGTGACCCTGTTTGCCATTCAGTTTGATCAAATTGTTTGTTTATAGACAATAGAATGCGGGTGTGTGCCGGTGTGTGTGTGTGTGTGTGTGTGTGTTCCAAGATTAAGGAAAAGTTGTTGTCGTTTGTGGACTTCTCGAGAACTTGTGCGAGGTCAAGGTGGGTTACGAATTCTGTGTTTTCAGGAATGTGTCACGAATTCATCTATCTAGTTGTAGTATCTAAATGATTGAAATGGGAATAGCTTTAGCTGTGTACATGTACTATGTATGTTAGCTATGATATTTGCTGTGAAAGTTCGCTATAGTATATATCACTTGAGTTCATGTATAGAGATTTATTAAAATAGATTCTCAATAAATATGCTACTAACAGATATTTATGTTCAGAGTGCTCAGAGTGCAATGATCTGTCGTGAACAACTCAATATTATAATCAATATCAAAGGAGCTGAGGAAGGAGTGAATAGATTAACTATCTCAAAAAGTAAGGAAAGCAAATTAGGATTTTATTTTGAATTGTTTTACTATCTGTAAAGCTTTGCGATAGTGAGTTGGAGTATTAGAGTATGATGTTGATTAGTTATAGTTATAGGTTATAGGTTTAATGGTCATAAATAATAAAATATTAAATTTAATGATGATTAGTGATATAGAGATGAAGAGAGATGAATGGACAGATGAGAAGAAACGTTTGTCGTTAGAATTTGTTCTAATAAACATGAGTTGACTTTATCTCAAAGACATTATTTAAGATTTTTCTAAGAATCTTCCACATGTTGTACTCTTTGCAAGACATCAACTATACAGAGTATTAGAGAGAATAGTTTTTTATCATAATATCTAAAAAATTATATGATTATACTATTTCCTTGATCCTCATAATTCCCTTGTTAATGAACCTTTCTAAATGGGTTTATACATGAGGGACTAGTTTAATTATTTCATAGAAAGGATATAGCTGGGTTCTCATTACATTATTTACAACACACAGGATTAAGTAACTGAAATTTAAATAATTTTGTTAAAAGTACTCTAATATTATTATCATTACTCTTTGCGTAAAATAAAATAAAATATTTTTCATTTTGATAGTGACCTTATTTGTTATCTATATACTCTATAAACGACAGATCAATCTACTTCTCTCTTGATAGTGCTGACAAAAATATCTAAAACTGGGTACATTTATTAAGCTATCCCATACTCTTCTAATACATCTAAGTGATATTCTATTTTTATTACAAATTCATTTTCTGATCCTTCCTTCTACTTCTTCTTCTTCTTCTTGCCGATCAGGTCTATATAGCCGAAACAGCTGAACCGAATCTGCGCAGTCTGCTCATTGGCGCTCCGTATGTGGCCTATTCGTGTGGCATTCTGTTCGTCTATTCGCTGGGCACCATTCTGTACTGGCGCGACGTGGCTTGGTGTGCCAATATTCTGCCCGCTTTGGCTGTCATCTCCATTTACTTCATACCGGAGACTCCTGCTTGGCTGCTGCGCAATCGCTTGGAGAAGCGCGCGCTGAGGGCGCTCACTTTTCTGCGTGGCAGCGAGATCACTGCCCAGAAGGAGCTGAACGACATGAGGGTGCGCCTGGAGAAGGAGCGAGCCACGACCAAGACGAACGAAAACATCTTTAAGCTCTGCTGCCAGCGTGTGGCCATCAAGCCGCTCTTCATCGTGATTGTCTTCTCGCTGCTGCAGATGTTCTCCGGCACCTTCATTGTGATCTTCTATGCCATTGACATCATCTCCGAGTTTGGAGCTGACTTCGACACGAAGCAGGCGGCCATTTGGACGGCGGCTGTGCGTGTGGTCTGCTGCATGATCTTCTGCGGCATCCTGATCTTTGTGCGTCGCCGTCTCATTATGATCCTCTCGGGCATTGGCTCGGGCGTCTTCTGCCTGACTCTAAGCGTGTTCATGTACATCCGCATGGGTCAGCCCAAGATGCCCTACGACGTGCTCGTGGCCGGTGGCTGCCTCCTCGGCTACATTGTCTTCAATACAGCTTTAATGGTAATGCCGGGCATCATGATCGGGGAGCTGTTTCCGGCTCGCATTCGTGGACGTACAGCGGGCGGTGTGTTCGCCTCGATGAATGTGGCTCTTTTCATATTTGCCAAGGCCTTCCCGGCGCTGCAAGCATTCCTCAAGATGCGCGGCGTTTTCCTGGTCTTTGCCGCCTCCAGCTTCCTGATGACAGTATTCATGTGCCTGTTCCAGCCGGAGACAAAGGGACGTAGTCTGGAGCACATCGAGGACTACTTCAATGGAGACAACTGGCTCTGGCTGAAGCGTGATCGTGGCTACAAGACGGTCAAGCTGCTGCCCCTGGAGCCGTTGGTGGAGAATCGTCCATTGCAGCGCAACGTTGAACATGCCTGAGCACAGATTGGTTTTTATTTAGTTTTTATACAGGGCTCTAAGATTCCATAGATTGTTAACTAGTATTATGCAAGCGCTGGAATACCTCATAGCAGTGATCTTAGCGCTTTTCCAGTGTTCCTTAGTAACTCCTATATATCACCAAAAAGAAATATTCTCAACTCAATTCCTGTTAATTTAACAAATGTGATTTTTGCAATTATGCATTAGAATTTTAAAGTCTCGATATAGAACATATATATGAATAATTTGTAATATTATATGATTAGCAATAAAAATAAAATGTTAGCAATAATCTAAAGTTTTCAATTAATCGCGCTATTTGAATAGCTAAGCGCAGCCAACTTAAATTTATCGACAGGCCACCACAAACTAAACGCCGCTCACCTCACTTGTTAATGTTGGTTCTTATTTGGCGGTTGTTACGTAAGTTTCGTATTGTTGAAGTCAGATTTGTTATAATTTAAAATATATAAGCTTCATTGCAAGGAATTTTACTTAATTGTTGCAGTTGGTTGTTATTTATGTAAACGTTTGAATGTCGACTAAGTGAGTGTGCTACCAGATCGCTTGGTTTAAATCGAAATAGTTTCGTTAGGTTCGTTTTTCATATCCGACCACCACAGTTTCGTTGAAACTTTGCGATAAAGCTTTAAAAGCTCTGTTAACATAAGGTGCAGTTCAATTTAAATTCGAATGGTTCTGTAGTTCGTTACTGTTTATATTAATTATATATATGTAATTACTTAACCACATTTTGTATTTCAAATTTTTCCTATTAAATTTGCTTTTCAAGTGCAATTACCACATCATACTTACTAGCAATTATGTTATTTTAAATATGCAGCACAATAATTATTAAGACTTTGACCTGCGCCCTTCTTTCGTACTACCTAGAGGTAACCCCGTTGTGAATGTAGACACTCCACTTCCGACTTACGTCCAACTGCTCTATGCATTTCGTAAAATAAAAATGCCCCACGTGATGTTTAATTTTTAATAGACTTCTCAGCGGCAGTCGAGTTGAACTCTGAAATAAAAAAAAAAAAATTAGAAAAGAACAGAACTGGGCGTGCATGCATATTTAAAATTCTATTATCTACATCAGTCCCCGGTTTTGATACTCGTCCTGCACTCGCTTCTCAGTGTGCTAATAAATTGTATAATTCTTGGCATTTTTTTTTTAACCAACTCCGCGCTTGTTTTGGCTCGACAAACTTGTGCCGTGTATTTTCTTTGTGCATTCCTCGGTGGTGGCAGGTGGTGCTGGTTGGACGTGGGTGTCGGTTGCTGGCGCGCCGGACAAGTGGGAGGGCTCGAGTGGGAAGGTTTCCACTAGACGGAATGCAGGCGAAAAAAATTGCTGCGGCATACCGGAAACACTTCAAGTTGCTGAGCTCATTCGTCTCTGCGATTTGTTGGCATTTTAACGCGACCAACAAGTTGGACTGCCCATCGGGTGTGACCGAATCGAGCATACTCAGTCAATTTAAGTGGTTTCTGATGTAATCATATATATTGAGAATTATTGGGCTCTATTTACTGCTCATGCAGAGCTAACAACTCACCATCAATGATGTCAGATTTCTGCTTTGTGCAGCAAATATTATAGAATATATATGTATATTTGAGATAGTTTGTAGATGCTTAGATTAGTATGTATATATATACAGATGTATGTAGAACAGATTTATTTCGATTAAAGTTTGACGAGATATGTAAATATATAAAGTTAAGATCTTCAAATAGAATTGGATACTTTCTTCTCTAATAAAATAATCTACTAATCTTAGATGAGTATTGAAGCAATTGTAGTAAAAGGAAATAATATTTAAACAATTAACATCCTTTAGTGCAGTTACCCTATAAGATATTCTCTGCAGGGTATAACGACATTGCCAGCAATAATTGTACCGAGTGCTGCGCGTCAGCTAAATATATAGGGACAAGCCAGTCGGGGGAGGCGTTGAATGTTGTATAGTGGGCGTGTTGCCTGCTCATGCAATGATAAATGAAGTTTTAGTGGCTTTTGACCCATTTAATAAATTGTTAAAGTTGAAAAATGCGCAAGAATATTGTGAACTTTTATGCTCTTAATATACATATAGAAATATATATTCGTATATACATATAAATTTGTTGTTGTTGCTGTCGGAATTAGGGTTAATTTAAAAGTTGCTCGCAAAACTGACCCTTGGACTGCGAATTGAAGTTGTTGTTGCTGCTGCTGCTGCTGCTGCTGCTGCTGTTGCTGTTGTTGCTGTTGCACTTGTTGTCCCTAGCTGCTGTGCTGCAAAGTTTTTTGCTGTTGGCCCACTTTTTGCAACAGCCAAAGTTGCGGAATTTTAAATAATTTTGTTAAATTCTATAACGTGCCAACATGGCACGGCTCAAGCCTAGGCTCTGTTACCTCGCATCGCCTCCTCAGCTCCGACCGGCTCCTGCATTGGCCAACTTGCAAACTTGGCTGCTTATTGAGTTAGGGGCGACAGTTTTCAGTTAATGTGATTATGCGTTCGCTTTAAATGCATTTTAATATTTTCATTTTCGTGTTAGTTCTCGTTTTTCAGCTCGCCAGCTACAAAGTCTCTAAAATATGCACAATAAACATGCGGAACTTGGCTTGGCTTGGCTTGGCTTGGTGTTCAGGTCAGGTCAGGCTGTGCTTCAGCCATAATAAGCAGCATAAAAGGCTTCGTTTTTGTTTTGGGCAGGGACACAGCTGCAGAGTGACTCTCTGCAGACATACATACATACAACAATATACATTATACAGATACATATATACATATATATGTGTGTATTGCATATAAACAATTTTCTATTATGCAAAAATAACAAGCGAGCACAACAAAAGCAACAAGCAACAATAACAACTTGAATGGATTTCTGCATAAGAAAAGCAGCAAGTGAAGTTGAAGTATGGCCAAAGCAGCAAAAGCAGCTAAAAAAGAGAGTTGCAACCAGCTCGAGCTACCCCAAGAAACCTTTTCCTAGCCCTTCCACAGAAACTGTCCGCAACAAAAACTTGTGCCTTCACAGTGATGTTTGTTATGCGCTACAGCAAATATATTTTACTATTTATCTTCGACTTTATAATATTAAATTTCACTTGTGGAATTTCAATCTCAAACCTTATTGTAAACCTAATAATAGAGCCTACATTGACGAAGCTGAAATTAATTTTGGATTGCTTCGATTTTATAATAAGGAAGTGCTGGAAAAATATTAATAATAAGAAATTAAATTTATTTTGATACTAAAATGAACTAAAATATTTCCATTGTAATGAAATGTATTAAATTCTATTCATTTTTTATGGAAAATAAGATGCAATTTTGCTTCTTTAGTTGTCGTCTTATGGTAACAACTGGAAGTAAATAAATATGAATCAGCTCTTAAATCTTATCAAACACTTAATATAAACTGGGTTTGATAAAACGCGATACAAGTTCGGCTCGTCTCTGTTACGAGGCCTAAACATAAATGCGTTAATTTCTTGGGTTCTGCGTGTGAAGCATTATGCAACATGACCGCAAATGCTAACTAACTGCTGAAACTGAAGTTACCTCCGTGACCCAAGTCAATGCAAATGGCATAGAGCACTAGACACACACACACACACACACACACACAGAGACGCAGGCACACCCACAGCAAGATACACAGAGTGTATCGTGGAGGCAACATTTGCAAGTGAAGCCACAAGAACAGCAGACGGCACTGAGACGCGCCACAGCCACAACAGTGTATATAATGCCAAGGAGTTAGGCATCCACCCAATGCCCTCACTTGAAACAACTTCAACCACCCCACCCCGTCCACCTGCTGTGATCTGTGCTGCTGCAGCCACAGGATGAAGCAAAAACGCAGTTGTCGCTGGGATAGCGAAAAGTGCTGAGCATAAATAAGACATTTGCGAGTGTAAGCACACACCACAACAACACCAACAACAACAACAACAATAGAATGCCTGAGCAAATGTAGTTCGAGTCGGAGATACTCTGCATAATCCATATTTCGAGTTGTGCTCACCCTTAGATGACTGCCTCAAATTATATAATGAAACTGAAAGATATGCAACATTCGATTTCATTAATGTCAAATGAGACTCGACAAGTGGAACACGTGCAATAAGACGTAGATAAGTAATTACCATGCTAAGTATGAATTAGATATTGTTTATTATTAGTCATGGATAAATCAATATAAGTAAATAATAAAAAAAAAAAAAATTAATCATAAATATATATTTCATATATGAAAGTTAATATATAAATTTAATTAAATTTAATTAATTATATAATATAATATTAATATAATATAATATAATATAAATATAATTTAATTAAATTATATAAATTTAAATAAATTTAATTATATTCTATATTACTTACATAATTTCCAACCCTGAATCTATGCTCTTCACTTGACAATCATCTTGAATAGGCTCTTGCCAATTATCAAAGATTTCAATCATACTTTATCTTAATTACCAATAACGCACATTAATCACTTTCGATTGATCTATGATAGTGAACAATGAAAATCAATCATGCATAAACAAAATTTTTGTTCTCTGTTATTCAATATTTTTCAGGTACTGAAACAATTATAATTTTATAAAAAAAAACTAAGAAATAATGATTATTTTTGCAGTTATAAAGTTATTTATATGATAAAAATTAGTTATTTATATGATAAAAATAAAAAATAATTATCACATATCAATTTAGAAATAAAAATCAAATCTTGATTAATCAAGATGATTTTATTATTAAAATCAAAAATAAGAAATTTGCCTTGATTTGAATTTTAAAAATTGAAATAAAAATCAAATTGAAATATCTCTTGATACAAAGGTGCTAGATCATATAGACACCTATATATATGATCTATGCATTGATACCTTTCAGTTAATATATAATATGTAATTAATATATTTAATTATCTGTTAGGCAGGTGTAGCCACAAGAGAGTGAAAGAGATATTTTTACAAGAATTCACTTTAGCTAAGACCAAATAGTATGCATAATATTTATAATACAATTTTCTAACAATTTGATTTGCTTAACTTTAATAGAAGTGCATTGTTATTTCAGTTTAAACATAGTAGACTGATAGATAGACGGATTTTTGGTTATTATGAGCTGTTGGCCTATAACAATAATTTTTGATATTCAAAAGGGAAACTAAGACAACATTCCAATATTGGTCTAATAATAACTCGAATTTCAAAGTATTATCTGAGTTCCATAGCTTATATGTGAACTCTTGATGCATATGCACTTCATGCAGGCAGGATACCCCACTTGTTGTCTACTCTTTTCAGTGGGTACTGTCTCTAACAATAACAATGACTTGAAATAACTCTACACGCAACATTGAAATGTGGTGAAGTTGGCAACAAGCAGTTGCATTTGGAGTTGGAGTAGAAGCTGGATTTCCAACAGGCCACGCAGGATCAACAGCAGCAGCGGCAGGAGGAGCAGCAGGAGCAGCAGGAGCAGCGGGAGCAGCCGTAGCAGGACCGCCGGCAATGTTAGCTGAGAGACAATAATTTCGAAACTGCTTTCAAAGCAAAGTCGCCAGCAAAAGTAATGCAAAATGCAAAGTCATCGCTGCCAACGCCCCCGCCTAGGCTAAATGGGGGCGTGGTGTGGCAGCTGCCTCCTGCCTGGCCCCTAGCTAACCCGCACAAGCAGCAGCAGCAGCAGCAGCAGCAGCTCCGCCCGAGCAATTGTTGTGATTTCTTTCTTGCTGCTTGTATATATATTTTTTTTTATTTTTGCGGGCAGTCCGTGCACATGCATTTATTTAAATTCTTGTTGTCTGACTGTGTGTGTGTGTGCGTGTGTGTGTGTGTGTGTACGGGTCCATGTCTTGCCTCATTTTGCCAATGTATTCATTGTCTGTGAAATTGTTGTGCGGTATGCCGGCGCATAATGTCTTTCTTTTGCCACGTCCTTCAGGCTTCTCTCTCTCTTTCTCTCTCTTCGTCTTTCTATGCCCTCTTATCCTTCTTATAGGGAACTGCTGCTGCACTGTTGCGGTTTTTAACTTGTGACAGTTTTAAGTGGCTGCCGTTTGTCTCCCTCGTTGAATTCGCTACGTACAGCCCCACCCACCTACACTCATCCCACAGCCTGAGCCACAGTCACAGATATCTTGCACACGTCCATATAAATACAAAGTCTTATGTGGATTTCAGCTCCTGAGATTTGCATCAGAATTTAATGCTTGTTATTTGGCGCTTATAAATTGTCCAACTATAATAATAAATACCTCGCTTACATTTCTTGGAATTAGCCTCATTTCTACTTGTGCTGAAACTATCAAGCTGGACAAATCACCCAGACTTAGTTTGATTTCTAGGCATTTGTGGTTGAAGGATTGTCATTTGAGCATCAGAAATTCCAAATTGGTATACCAGAGAATGTAAAGCAAAAGCAAAAGTGCTTAAGAATTATTATACATTGAGGTCATTGAATATGGAAATTCAGGCTACAATCACTTTGAGCAAATTCATGTAACAGACCGAAAGTGGCGTGGCATAATATTTATATATTCTTAATCATGTTAACGTTTCTCCATAATGGATCTAGCTTATATCTTATTTAGATTATACAGCATTGACATATTAATAACAATAAAATATTTAAATACAAATTAATTATTTATTCACATAAAGAAATATATGAAAATAACTTTCTGCTTAATCTTTCGTCTAAAGGTTGAATATTTGTATCTCGCCAATGGTAAACTTGCAATCATAATAAGAAATTATCACTTCAAGTGAAGAGTAGTCGATACTAATCGACCAAGAGTTATTGTAGTTGAATTCTTATATATCTCAAGAATGATTTCGTTTACTTAAGCAACTGACGAAGAGTTAATCGAAAATGATACAATTTTTAATGAAAGTCTTACAAAGAGAATTAAACCTTGTTCAATCACACACATATTGAATGAGCCTGACAGACTCTGTCAATTCCTCAGCCAATTTAGTTTGGCTTTAAGGCTTTCGATATGCTTTGTAGTTTACTCAGTTGCAATGCAAATTTCATTAGACTTATCATAGCTAGCTCGCAATGCCTGAATTCATCTTATGTCAAGCACTTTCGCTTCGATATTTTAAGCTGGCTTTTCATATGTGAAGAAGGGAAACTGATGCAACGATAACAGCACTTTCTATGCTTCCGGGAAAGTGTCGTACCCTACTCTGTCTTCTGTTCTGTTCATGCCTCTACTCCCGCTGCTGCTGCTCTGCCTTGGCTCCATTCAATTTTCAATCACGTCTCACCTGCTGCAGCTCCCACTCTGGATGCCTTCATCGCCTTTAATGCTCATTGCTCGGTTTCGTGACCCATTTGAATGGGCTGTCTCTGTCTCTGTTTCTCTCCCTCTACTTCTCTCTCCCTCTCTCTCTCTCCCTCTCTATCTCTTGTGTCTGTACTTTGTCCATTGTCATTATGCGGCCTTTTGGTGCCTGGAACGCCCACCGAGCATACACTTAGAGCAGCGGAAGGAACTAGGGATGGAGAAAGAGAGAAAGATCCATAATCCTTCATAGTTTCCTGGGTGCTGCGCAGCCAACAACCTTTTGCCTTAGTAATAGTAGTAGTTGTTGTTGTTGCTGTTTGGTGCTGCGCGCCACACAAAAGGAAAACAATTTTCATGCGTGCATGCGAAAAATCAAAGGAAAACATACCTACAAACACACCCAGACCGAGGCGACTACAATGCCTATTTGTGTGATAAGAAAGCAGCACCCAACCCAACCCATCATCAAGTCCAAGCAATTTCCAAGTGCTGCTGGTCCACAGGTAAAGTACTCGCAGTTGGCGCTGGAGCATAGGTTCCACAGCTTCCATTCCCAGCGACACTCGTCGCCTAAGTGGCTGCTCTTTGTGTGTGTGTTTTTTTTTCTCCTTTTTTTTATCTCATACGAAAACTCTTTTGTTGAACGTCCTCCGCGCTGTGTGAGTATATTAGCTCTGTACGACAACTTGGTAAGCAGCGACAGTTCATAAAGGGGCAGAGCATATAATGGAATCCTAGTTCTGAAATTTGAATTTGAAAATATACGAAACAAATATTATATTGCCTTATTGTCCCAATCATCAATTTACTATATATGTATGCATATAAGTAAGAGTTAAATATATTTAATATTTAAATATTTTACTCTGAAAATATTTTATTTTATTTATGTTAAAAGTAATCAAGTAAAAAATCTAAGAATATCCTTATAGTTAAATACAAAAAATGTAAAATGTTAAATGTAAATTGCGTTTTTTTGCAGAGTATTTAGAATTCGACATTGGCAATTTGTGCACATTTCTTGTCTGTTGTTTGTTGTTTAGTTGTTGTCAACGACAGAGACAGCCAGGGCTTTGTTATTAACCAGACTAGGAGCGCTATAAGCCATTTTCCGGCTGGTTGAATGACACGCCAGAAATCACAAATACCCATACGTAGTCGCATCATGCCACAGACATACTACATACATATGTAGGTAGGATTCTGTCAAGCATGCTCCGTATGTAGGCTAGCCGAAAGCAATTAGCGCAAGAGCGGGGGCTAAATTGGGCGAGTAGCCTCGATTTCAACGAGCTCATTAAGTGTTTAAGCATAAATGCCAATGGCAGGCTAATTAACACAGCAGCAGCAGCAGCAGCAACAGCAGCAGCAACATCAGCAATGGGAGTAGAAGCAGCAACAACAACAGCAACAGCAATAGCAAATGGAACTGGAACTTGGCTTTTGGCATTTTGGGCTCTGTCCAATTCGCAAGTTTCTATTCCGTTCGTTGTGCGTTGCAAGTCGAGATTTGTGGCAACGCTTGCCCACCTGGCAAATGCTTGTCGAAACTTTTATAATTATGTTCGAGCTATGGCAAAAGTTTCAAGTGATGCCGGCGTCTGCTCATTTCTCAATTCTCTTGGCCAAGTTTAGACGCAGTGAAAGTTGGCTTCCTATTTCCTTTTTTTCTTCCTATTTTTCATTTATATCCTGTAAACAGGCGTTGTTATAAAGCGGGTAGGCTGGACTTTGCTCGAAACATTAATAATACTAAAGTTAGCCAACTATAGTTGTATTTAAATGTTATAATATATATTATTAATCTAGACCTTAGTTTGCACTAAGTTAATGAACAATTGGAATTGTTTTTGAATTGAAATCATAATAATAGGTTTTCATTAACCGATTTGTATTAACTTGTTCTTAGAGGGCATCTCACAAACTCTGCCTCTCTCCACAGACAGCCAATGATCGAATAGCAATGTTGTTGCTGCTGAAATGCCATTATTAAAACTAATAATTAATTATTAATTTTTGGAGTGCAAACTGCTTGTCAACTTTGACAGATCCATCAGGCATTATCATATATCATAAGTATTCATCAAAATATTATTGTATTACAAAAGATATTTGCTGCTATTAGACTGATTGCCAGCTTTGACATACAATTCAATAGAAATTGTGTAATTTTCGAAGTTTGCTTACTGCTAAACTGGCTGTCAACTTTGACATTCAGTCATCATAGGGTAATGTTTAGTGCATCACTTGACAGCTTGACAAAAACTTGTTTTTTTTTTTTTTTTTTACTGTTGTTGCTCTGTGTGGCGGTTACTTTTTTACTCGCAACTTTTACAAGTGGCAAGGGCGGGGCGGGGCGGGGCGGGGCGGGCACAGGTTGTCAGTTGTAGCCGCCTACAAGTTAATTATGCGCCGTGCGCTTTGCTGCGTGCGGTGCCACTTCCGGTTTGCCTGACGCCACATCCGATGCGTTCAAGGAAATTAAAAATGTCGCTGAGAAAAGAAGCAAGAGGAAAGTCAGAAATGAAATAAAAAACAAAAAAATGAAGTGAGGCTGCTTGCACGGGCCGTTAATTAAACGCCGCAACAACTAGCCATAATGTGAAATGTCCAACAGAATTCGGTTGTCCATTGGCTCCTGCCACCTCAGCCAGTCCTCTGCGCCCTTGCACGACTGGGCCAATGCAGGCGCCATTTTTTAATCAATTAAAAATGCCACTTAAATATTTTCATGTCGCACTGTGTTGCACTTGTCGCCAGTCACCGACAGTCGACGAGCTGCTCGCCACAGTTGCTGCAAGCAATTATCGAAAATTTAATTAAAGCGCCAAGTGTCGCAAGCACAAAGTGTGTTTCGAGCCTTTCTGTTCATGTGTGTGTGTGTGTGTGTGTGTGTGCGTGTACAGCCCTTATTAATGTTAACGCTTTAATGCATCATTAAGCGGCGCCAACGTTTGCTTGGTTCGGTCAACACTCAAGCCGTCAAACGACAACCAAAAGAGAAAATAAAATAATATAAACAAAGACAATTTCGCAACGGAAAATATCTCCATTTGCTATGGGAAAATATATTTAACTCCAAGTGATAGGAGTAAGGAAAACATATTTAATGGACAAGATTCACACTAATTGAATAAACAAAGGCATTGTAAAGTGGAGTCAAAATATTTATTTGAAATAATGCATATTGCATGCGCAAATCGAGTTTATTTCAGAAAATCGATAACTATTCCCAAAACTAATCAAAGTTGTCGATTAAAATCCTCTATCGACAATCAGTTATAAAACTTTATCTCGTTCATCTTTAGAGCTAGAGTCTTCAAGTTTTTACATATAAACTTATAGGAAACAAGTTCAGTTTGAGGCAGTTTAATTTTTGAAAATATCGAGAGAGAGAGAGAGAGAGAGTCGCTTGTTCTTTTTTTTATATTTTAAATATGATAAATACTTGGATTAACATTATGGATTTTAATTGAAAACTATTTATTATTATTTTTTTTTTTAAATATATATCTTATAAATTTATGTAGATTCTATCACATGATATTTTATGTTGTATTTAATTCTGAATTTTACAATTTGCAGTGAGTTCAACACAAATTAAATATTTTCATTATTTCTTACCAGTTGCATTATTTTGGAATTCTCAATTAGAAATAGTGAAGTCCAATTAGAAAGTTTAAGGACAGAATCGTAGCTAAATAAGACGCGAATGTTAAACCAAACTAGTCAACTAAATGAAATATCCAAACGGGGAAATTGTCGCATTTGTCAACAGCTCAGCAGCTTCACTTCGTTCACTTCGTAGCGCGTTGGCTGAGGATGCCCTCGGGTCTGACCAATGGGGAGTCCAATGCTCTAAATTGAAATGCAAGTTGTCGCCGACGCTTGAGGAATCGACGTGGATGGGGGATGGTTATGGCTGGATTGGTTGTCATTGTTGTTGTTGTTGTTGTTGTTGACAAATGCAAAACCATTTGCCAAATAAATAAGCAGCTCAACGAAAATAAATATGCTTTCGCCACGCGCATTTACACTCAATAAAGATGCTGCCTTCAGTGGGGACAGATGGGCGATGCGGGAGTCAAAGGATAAGTCTGGCAATGCCAAGCATAAAAATTGTATTTTAATGCGCGCGCATAAATAACACAAACAGGACACACACACACACACACACACACACACACACACACACACACACACATTGGTATTCACACTTTGGGAGCCACGCTCTGCCATTTTATCAAATGCTGAATCCGAGCTAGAAGCCAAAGTCGCTGTCACTAATTTAGTGGGTTTCCGTGGCAGTGTCGAAAAATCAACAGGAAACAAACATAGCAACGACGTTGCTGATGATGATGATGATGATGATAATAATAATGTTGATGCTGATGGTGATGGCAACACCGTTTAGTGGCAGTGCCACGCCTCGCTGCACAGGCGGCGTTGACAACATCAGACGGAAAAAAAATTAACCATTCTCCTAGCTCGACATGATGCATTCGATATGCCCTTTCATTCATAAATAAGCTACTTTACGTTTATCATTGATCATTAGTAAAATAATAAAAGAAACATGATTAAGCACAAACAGTTAAATATTATATATCGATGGAATTATTTAGAAGTGTAGTAGAAGGCTTTCAATACATTTAAATCGAAAGGAAGGATTAACTATCTGCAAAGTAGCTAATTTTTAGTTATCAATTCAAAATGTTTTATAGCCCTGACTTGAAGTTAAATTAAAATATAATAATCACAACATGTGGCGATTCGATGTTAGCAATATCTAAAGAGTTACTCAACCGAGCATGCTCAGTTTAGTTAGAGTATTCTCGAAAAAAAAGATGGCATTGCATGGAATGGAGTGGAAAGTAAACCGGAACGATATGGGCGCCCAGCATCTTCATCATCAGGCGGCATATGTTGGCATTGGGCTCGGAGTTGGCGTTGGCGTTGGCGTTGGCGTTAGGTGCTCATCAATAAAATCATCGAGGTCATTAAGTGGATTAACTGCAGCCCATCAGAAGCATGTGGTGCCACAGCACAAAACGCAAAATGCCAAATACGGACACAGTCAACGAGGAGAGCGAACTCACACACACACACACACACACACACACACAGACACACACACAGACACACACACACAGACACAAACACTAAGAAATGGTCGTCATCTTTGGCTTTTGCTTTACACTTTGCACTTCATAACAGACAATGGAAAAGCACTGTGGAAATTTTCAATTAGAAAGAAAAGTGTAGAAAACTATGAATTATTGTTAGTTTAATAAGTTTTTATTATAATTTCAAATATTATTATTTTGAATAAAGTAACACATTCTGTTGAGCTAAAATTAATGATGTGATTTGTGTATATTAAAATGTTTGTTTAATCATAATGTTTCTCATTTGATATTACTAACAGCTAAAAAGGAAAATTAGTTCAATCACAAATTAATCTACTTAATTAAGAGACAATTCTAAAACTATAATATTTTATTTGTTATAAATTCAAATTTTGAAACTAGATTTAAAACATGATTCAATACATTCATGAGTTAAATACATTTTATATATATATATATTTATTTACTTAATAAAATATTAATTTTGTAATGCATGTAGAAAGCCATAAAGTTTCTCTTAAATTTAATTTTACAATAATATTTTTATCAAATTCAGCTAAAAGGATCAATTTGAAATTGAATGTGCTTTATTCCATACTCTGCTTAAACATATAATAATGTAAAGGATTTCAAAAGCAAATGAATTTATTTTTTAAGATTAAGTGTGTATTTCAAGTGTGTTTAATATATACAATTAATTGGGGGAGTCCGAACGTTGCTAGCAGGCATAAAAGAGATTCTCAAACAATTTTCAAAGAAACCCATTTGAAGCCCATTGTACCCAGTGTAGCAAATGCTCTGCTGTTTGTTCAGCATCATATCTATGTACGTGTGTGTGTGTGTGTGTGTGTGTGTGTGTGTGTGTGTGTGGGTGTATTCTGTGTGTGTGTGTGTGTGTTATTCAGTCAGCTTTCCTTGCTAGCATCAGAGCAAAAAAGAAGTAGTCGAAAGAGGGCAGAGCAGCGGCTGTAGCAACGGGCAGGAGCAGCAGCGGTAGCGACGGCAGCTTGTCTTGTCTTGGTTCCTGTTGTTATTGACATGTACGAATTAGGTTAAATTTATTTACTGTCAGTTCAGTGAACTGCAAATGGTTTTAGTTTATTAAATTTGGCCAAAGGAACGGAGTTGGCAATCTGTTTTAAGTTTGTTAAATGCCAAAAAATCAAGATTGAGATTAAGTTGTCAGCACAAAAATTCATTGAGTGACGCTCAACCTTAAACCCTCTCAATAGCTCTCACTCTCTCACTCCTTCCGTCTCTCTCTCTCTCTCTCTCTGTCTCTCTCTCTCTCTCTCTCTCTCTCTCTCTCTCTCTCTCTCTCTCTCTCTTTTGCCTTGGCTTTGTACTTTCTCTGGTTTTCAACTTTTAATTTACATTGAAAAGCAGCTGCAAATTAATTTCAAAGCTTCCGCCGTGAGGGCAAAACTCAATTGCGGTTTGATTAATTGTGCTGTACATGAAGCTCAGCACTTACACCCACACACATACACACACACATATACACATACACATCGAACTGGCACTCAAGTTGCATTAATCAGCACAGCTCTGAACGCTGCTCATTTATTTGCAATAAGGCAAATGAGGAAACGCTAAAAAGTACGAAAAAAAAAAGGAAATGGTAAACGTAAACGTGGATTTTTCAAAACCACTTTAGCAAATCGCAGTCAAAGTTAAGCAGAGAGCAAAAGCGTGGAAAAAAAATATATGAACTGGAGCAACTATTTTTGGTTAGTCGATAGGGAAATGCTCTTGCCCAGATCTATATATCCCAAGGATTGCCTTGACTGATGCTGACGAATAAATATGAAACAGTCTAAAATTGAGCTTACTTGAAATGAAGCGTATATCGATTAGAATTTAGCTAAATACTATCATCTATTAAAATGCTATTCGAATTGCATTCGGAACTAAACTCAACTTATGGAATTTAATAAAGAAGCTTTATACTTTTTGTGGATACTTCCTAAAATTGAAAGGCGAACAAAAATTGTATTTAAATAACAATATTTCATTGTTTTGATATAATGAAGTAATTCAAATGGTGATTTTATATATTCCTTTGATAGAAAATTTGAATCCGATCAGATTATTATCTGATGGTGGCAGCTGTTACAAACTTCTTCACTCAGTAAATTTACCCACTATGCGGAGTATTTATGTATACAGCAAATAAAAATAAATAAATAAATGCGTCCTTGGTGCATTAAAAGCTTTGGCAAAAAGTTTGTTAAGCAGCAGCGCAAAAAGTGATTGCTCTAGAAATCAATTAAATTGAAATTACGCATACGACATGTGTGCAAACTGCCAAAGAGTAGGCATGAGGGGGAAGGGGAAGGGGAAGGGGAAGGGGAAGGGGAAGGGGAAGAGGAGTGGGAGGCAGGGCAGGAGGAAACGAACAAGAACATGCTTTCACTTTCTGCTGTTTGAGTTTATTTTGTGCCAAATTGAATTTTTGACTGCCGTTTGCCGACTTTAAATGTGCCAAACGTGACGTTTCCATTTTAAGCTAACATGAGATACACATAGAAAAGACTTGATTTTTTTTTATGTTTGCGCTTAATACCCTGCATTAAGCTGGAAGTGGGCCAAGAGGAGCATCGAGAGCTTGCCTGGCCATTGAATAGCTTCATAAAAGAGCGCAAAAAAAAATCTAGAACTGCAAGAAATGGGGGTCCATAAATGATGCCTAAGTATACTTGTACTTGGTATAAACTTACCCAAAAATCATAAAAGGAGCCTTAACTATTTCAAATTACTTTACAGGGTATTTGTTAGCTGAGCAGTTGAGTCTTGTGGATTCTTAATTATTTAACAATTTGCAATGTTTTATCAACATGAAATTGCGGGCAATAACTAACAAATCGATCAAGTTGAAGTGATTTTCGATTGAAATCTAATTGAATTTAAAGCCAACAGCAGAGCTGAGCTAATTGCTAATGCAAATGCTGAAGCAAATGCAGATGCTGCTGCTTCTCCTGCTCCTCCTGCTCCAGCTGCTCCAGTTGCTGCAGCTGGTGTTGCTGATGCTGCAAGTCTCGCTTAAAATATTTATATTTATATTTATATAGTGAGAGCCACATCTCGTATGCGCTGTTTGCGCCCACGTATGCTGTCCACAGTGTTTGTTAACCAGAGACTATGTGTGTGTGTGTGCGTGTGTGTGCGTGTGGGTGTGTGCGTGTGGGTGTGTTTTGGTATGTGTATAATAAACAATAACCAGGAAGACAACAGCAGCGCTGGATTTATGTTGTCGTTTGAACGCTGCCACGACACACACACACACACACACACACACATACACATACTCATACTAACATTTCTCCTGCCACGCCCCCTCCATTTGCTGCATATGCTATATAAATATATATAGCAGGCAGTGTCAGGCAGCAGATGCTGCCACCCGTTGTGGCCATCTGACCGCAACAAAGAGTCAGCTACACACACATAGCTATATATATATATATATACTCTATATATATATATATAGATAGTCGCACACACAGGAATGAGAATATGCTTGGCATAGAAAGAAAGTGTTGCATATTTTTTAGCGCATTTCGTAACACCTTTGGGGCATGCAACTAACTTTGCAGCTCATAAAGTTATAATTAAGCTGGCCGCGGGCAAAACTCAGACAAAGGCCAAACGCAGGAATTGAGCAGGTCAAAGGGCGGCGAGTTATTAATTAGAAACTAAAAAGTGCAGAAAATATATAATTTACATTTTGAAAAGCGAGTAAAAAGTGCTCCGTGAATATGATTATACTATGTAGCTCCAGATCCTAAAAGAACATTTTGACTTAAATCTGTTAATGTTTAAAGTTGAATTGAAACATGTGAGTCAACAAGTTTTAACTAAATTAACATCTCAACTCAACATTCAACATATGTAAAGATAACTCTCTAGCTAATCACTTGCATACAGGTTAGAATTAGTTTAGTTATCAAATACTGTGAAGGGACACATAAATATAAAACTATTTATTTTATATTTTGCTAAGCCCTATGGGTTAGCTTATAGAGAGAGGCAGAGAGTCAGAGGCAAATTCAATCCTTCAAATCGATAAACTTGAATTGCAACGGAATGCGCGGCGTGGCCAGCTGATAGGCAATGAAGGGCTTTTCGGCCGGATGATGGAACTCCACTTGGAAGTTCCTCAGCAAACGAGCGACTCCAATTTCCAGCTCCATTTCGGCTATGCGACGACCGATGCAACTGCGCACGCCAAAGCCAAAAGGCAAATAGGCAAAGGGATGACTCGACTTGGTGGCCATCGGACAGCCGGAGTCAGAGCCGGATCCCTGTTGCTTTTCACGCAACCATCGCTCGGGCATGAACTCGTCTGGCTGCGAGAAATGTTTTCCGTCACGCCAAAGGTTCAAATGGATCATGGCTATTTCGCTGCCCGCCGGCACATGGTAACCGCTGAGCACCAGTTCCTGGCTTGTTTTGCGTATGTTGGCCGCAATGAGCGGATAGAAGCGCAGCGCCTCCTTGATGCAGGCACGCAGATAGGGCAAGTTCCTCATCGAATCGACCGTGAGGGACGTGCTCTTCTCTGGCAAAATGCCAAGAATTTCAGCTCGCAGTTTGGCCTGCTTATCGGGATACTGGGCGAGGGCTAGCAGAATGGCCGAAAACGTGCTGGTTGTCTGAAATTAAAGATTTAGCCTTGGTTAACTAGACTGAATGATGGAGAGATCTATTACGTACCGTATCCACACCAGCCAAGAGCATGTCCAGGGCAATGATAACAGCGTATTTTCGATTTATGGCTAGGAGTTTCTCCAAAACACTTTTCTCCTCTTGGCTTTTGACTGTTGATGATTTCTCGATGCGTTCCATGGCGTCCTGCACTAGTTTGTCGGTTATTGCAAGGGCCTCATCTAAGACACTGAGAGCCTCCCGCAATTTGGGCGAAATGAATTTGAACTGGCGCCAGAGTGAGGGTTTTATTTCCAGATCCACAGACAGCTCGAAGAAACGCTGTAATTGCTGAAAGAGTCGTCTGCCTTGAGGATTAGTGTTGTCTATAACCCCCAACTTGCAGTCAAGTGCTATTTGGCCTACGGATTCCAGAGTCCAGGCGCTGATTTCATCCTTGAAGTTCTCGGGGACTTCCAAAGTTTCGGGATCTCGTATCATTCGAATGCTAAAATCAAGAGAGTCTTTTATTAAAACTGTGTTAGATTTAGCAATTAGCTATCTATTAAAGAATAACAAACAAACTACAGTTGTTCTCAACGAACTCTCACGTACTGGGTTTTTTTGCGAGCGTGCATCGTAACTCGAGAAATACATGTCCTCTTATAACGCGAATAGCTCAATGCCAAACTCTCAGACGAAGACAGAAACGCAATATGAGTAGAATGTGAGAATTGACGCGGATAACTGTTATTTGCGAGGTATAGTTATATTTGATGATAACGCGATAAGTGTTTTTTTGATGATTTACTATGATTCTATTAATTTATGGACTTAAACCTTACCGCTCTATAAACTGCTGGTTAATGCGATCCATCGAGCCCAAGTACTTTTTGACATTCTTGGGGTGTATTATAATGGGATTTACAGCTGAACGTAAGTGGCCCCAGGCCTCGTCTTGGGTGGTAAGTAGACCTGACTCAGAGCCAAAGTAGTCCCGACGATGCACATTGCGGTAATAGTTCAAGACCTCGAAACCCTTACGATTGGGCCAAACACCATCGTGTCGGAATATTGTTTCGAAATCATCTGGGTTTTCTGTAAAAATCATGGGCGGTTTGCCCAAGAAGCCTTTAAGCTTTATTATTTTACCACCACTTTCCTTAAGCAAATCCTTAGTTATATAATTGAGATCGACTCCACTGTATTTGCCGCCTGGCATAAAATTCAAAATTGTTTTCAACAGGCTAGTAGTCGGCATCTCATGAAACGGCTTCACCGACGCCTCTGCGCTATAGTGGCGCTAGAAAGAAAAACACAAATAATATATCAAATAAAATGTTTCTAACTGCATGCGCAGTACTGTGCACATATGTACCTTCTGCCATTGCTGCGCAACTGTTGCGACGCTTCCATGTTTTGCTGTTGCTTGCAAACATATTATAACAGCGCTAAGAGAATGCACTTTAAGCTGCGCCATCTCGCTTGTGTCTGTATTATTTGCTCTCTTTTTCTCTTGCACTCTCTTGGTTGGTTTTTTTTTTTTTAATCAAGCGCGGCGCAACTTCAACAGAATAGAGGTTTTAGGCAAGTCGTCGCGTTAGCTGCTCGCCGCATACTGAATTCGCTTTACCACTGACCCTCCAAATATGTATTTAATGTGCATGAATAGCTGCTGATTCTGGGAGAGGCAATTTAATTGTAACGTTCGGCGGCATTGCTTTTGCTCGCTCTCTCAGCTACTCGCCGGCATTTGCGTTTGTTTGTTCTTAATTGTGGTGCTAGACTCTTTCATGTGTGTGATCAAAGTGGGACTAAACACAAACAGCTAATTGGTCATTACATGATATGTTCACTTATTCGTCATAATTCAATTAGTGGACTAAAATATAATGTGTGTGAATATTGGCATGAGTAATATTTAGAGAAGTTCCTTCAGGTATCACAAAAATAGGCCAAGTTTCATCACACAATCGACGATCTTCGTTGGTACACTGTTCGCAGTTTGCTCAGCGAACAAAATTCTCTATATATTTCAAAGAATTCGAATAAAGTTTTTAAGAAATATAGATAAACAGTTTCTATATTTATGAGTTGTTCTGTATACGGCTGCATTACACATACCTGTTACATATTCTGTTTTGCTGTTCTGGCGTCAAACATTGTTGTTGCTTGTCAACTTTTTATAACGGTAGTTGCTATCGCACAATTCTAGCTGTGTCATTGTGAGTTGCTTTTTGTTTTCGTTCTGTCTCGCTCACACGCCTTGCTCTTTTGGCTCATTCAGTTCGTTTCACTCAGCTTTGCTCACAGACTGGCAGTGCCAGTTAAGTTTATTTTAGAATACTCGCCGCGTCAGCTGCTCGCCGCATACTGAATTCGCTTTGGCACTGACCTCCCAAATATATATTTATATATTGAGCATGAGAGTCGTAATAATTGTGGCAGCTGCTTGTTATCGCTTTCTCAGCGTTTAATGCGATATTATTTTTGAAATCGTTTTTAAATTACTTATCGTTAACTTTTCCGATCTTTCTTAACGTCGTCTCTCTAACGGATTCAATAATATTTAAATTTGAATGCACACAAAATCCGTAATTGATGAACTATGTTAATCTGCCCTGGTGACGTCATATTTTCATAAATTAAAGTTCTCGCATTGATCTTCATTTGAAAAAGACGAAACTTTGACCTGTTATCTGTCGTAAGGTCACTGAGTAATATAAAAATGTTGTTCGATAACAAATAATAATACATATAATATTTGGATGCTTAAAACTAACATTATAATTGTTTAAATTAAATAGATTATTTTTATTAAATTGATTACCCCTTTTACCGATGTTGCAAACTATTTTAATAAAGTTTATTAACAAAATACGCTATAAATATATATATATATATTTTTTTTTTATATTTAACGGTTTTATTTCTGTTTTATTATAGCGCCATAAACTGTCATTTAAAAGTAACATCCATTTCCACTTGCCAATAACTGTGTACATATGCCTCGACTTACACTCAAGTACAAAATGTTGCTCACTTGTCAACATTTTGCATTTTTAAAATAACAATTTCCCGGTTAGCAAATAAAATCAAAAAATCTCTCCTTCAGAATTACTATTTGCTCAAGTGCAGCAAAAACAAATTATAACGAGAATGGGAGCGAATTGCTAAAGAAATTGACTAGAAAATACCCTGTACGTGAACGTACATAAATGTCAAAGAAAAACGTGTACATATGTAATGTTATTTAATTGAAAAGTTTTCTTTAATTATTATAATATATAATATTTTGTTATTATTATTATAGTTAACTTTGTTTAAATTATATAATATATATTCATTTTCGATAATTTGCAATATTTATTTTATAGGATATTACATACATATGTTTATTCATGCAGCCTATTGAAAGTTATATATATATATATATATATATATATATATATATATATATATATATAATATAAATATATATATATATATTATATTTATATTGTTTTAAATTAGATATCATTCACATTGGAGAAGAATTCTACTTGATTTACTTCAGTTCGTTATATGCATATTTTCAAATATTTATTTATTATTTTTTTATGTATCATAATATTTTTATGCACATAGATGTCGCCATATAGAGCAGATATCCATTTGTATCTCATTCATGTATCTTTTAACATTTCTTTGGTCACTGTCAAATAAAGGGTAAAGGGTATGCAGAATGCCTGCTTGACCCGCTTTGCTGGCAAATCTCTAAAGAAACACATTTTTTCAGCAACAAATGGAAAAGATGTTTTTCAGCTTGAATTTGTTTGGCTTTAAATCACGTTCTGGTTCGCTTGTCGGAGATTCGGATGTGATTTATATGAGCATATTTATGGTAAATGGGAGTTTAATAGACTGCACAGGCTAATTAAATTTGCATTTGCGCTGCGCAGTGGGGATCAGACAATAAAATGCCAGAAAATGTCGCCACGTGCGATTTGTCAGCCACGTAACATATGAATAAATTATTCTACATTTCTGACAAGCCGCCAAAACGAGGAAAGGGAGTGGGAGAAGAAGGAGAAGACGGAGTGGAAGTGAAATGCAAGAAAATATAAAAATAAAATAGGAAACTACAAGCAAAAGTTGGCGAAACTTTGCGCATTAGCCAAAAATGGCGGCCTGAACTTTGTCGTTGGCGGCAAATGTAATTTATCAGGCCGGAAATAAGTAAATCAAAAACAATTTAAAGGGGAGCAGCGACTGGGAGGAGTGAGTGCTGAGTGCAGAGTGCCGAGAGCCAAGTGCCGAGTGCCGAGTGCCGAGAAGCTGCTGCCATCATTAGCAGAACCAGGCAGGGTATGTCAGCAGCTGAATCGGGTGGCAGCTTTAACTTAATTAGCTCGTCTAAGCCAACTAGAAATGGGGCTGGCATTGTCTGCAAAAGTCACGCCAATGGCCTTCGCTTTCGTTCCTCGTAAGCTTGCCAAAAAGTTCAGCAAACACACACATATACACACACACACACACACACTCGGAGCTAATGAAATTTTGAAAATTTTCCAACACGCAGCCGACGAACCTCAAAAGCAATTAATCACCTGCATTAAAGCGCGTTAGGTGCCGACATCTGAAACGCACCTTCCACCCCCCCAGCCGAGCCCCCTTCCCCCTTTCGAGTGTGTGAAATGATGTTTGCTCAAGGAGCTGCCACCCCTGCTGAGTGGCCTGACAAAACTGAAACCCTGCAGTCGAACAGCCCCCATCAGGCCAACTCCCATCACCAAAAAAGTTGAGTGCTTTGTGTTATTGTTTGCCCAGCAGCCAATTGTGTTTGCTTTTTGGTAGTTAATCGTATTAATTAGCCAACTGTGTGGCAGCCAACAAAATACTTGCGTCTAATGCGCAAAAAAAGCAAAGCTCGAGACAGAAATCAACACAGGATTTCTCCTCGGGTTTTCAGTTCCGACCATCAAATTGATTAACGGGCTGTTGGAGAAGTTTCTCAAGAACTTTTTGACAGCCACGAAAATTAAAACCAAAATTTTCGATTGAAGTTAAGGTGTGGGCACTGTTAACGAAATCTTAAATATCTACATTTTTATAGTACCAATATGGGGTGAGGGAATTAGAGATATGTGGAGCGAAAGGAAGTTATGGAGAGAAGGCAAGCTGTAGGGGTGATGCTAGAGAGAGTGATAGGTAGTGGGAGAAACAGTTACAATAGGGAAGAGGGGACAAAAGAGCGAAAAAAAGA